>QLOR01000420.1:0-29595 GCA_003313825.1 Sarcodon aspratus
TTTCTGAAATAATTTGCTACCAATCCTGTCCCCCAACCCTTACCATGGTTCAAAAATCTTCTTTAAATGATTGAGAAGGGTTTATGGTACAAGTTGACGCCATGTACTCTCCAACTCGGAATCTCGGATCCTAAAATCAGCGGTTGAAAAGAGAAATCAAAGTCCGGACGGCTGGAACTCCACATAAAGGATAAAGGGCAGAAGACTGATTCCGCAAGAGACAAAGGATGCATAGTATATCCCATGATATAGCAAGTGTGTGGCTGGCATAGGTCTAAATTACCCATAAAAGTGCCTCGATTTATGGTAAACCAGTAAGTCAAATATGTAATTCGTGACTATCAACGGTCAACTTGAACCTCTTTCAGTCTGCAAGATGATCGACGTTCACCTAGGATCCTCTAGTGTTCTCAGGTTTCCTCTTCTCATTCTGGTCCTTCCATGACATTTCATACCTCTTCTGCTGCTTCCGAGTCCTTGAAAACTCGACTTATCAGCTGCATCTACCCAAGGCAATGTTACCGTCTCTCCTACTAACGTATCCTCTAATAAGGGCCCACAGGTCAAAATCGCGGACAATACATCGACTGAGGCAATACCAAACGACCGTTTGACATGTGGTTGCTCCCATGGTGATCAACGCTGATAGAACCTTTCGATAAGCAGAGGTAAATTATGGTGCGTCATTCACTATCCCCCTCCTAGGTCCTCACTCACACTCGTACTCGCCATTTGCATCATCAGTGCTTCCAGGACGTGTGTTTGGAGAATATGGACGCCCTGGAACCATTGAAGTGGCTTCAAGCCAGACAGTGGAGGAAACTTTGAAGAAGTGTGTCAGGTGGATTAAAGGGCAGCGCAGCCTTGTCGGCAGGGTTATAGTCAACATTGAAGAGGCGAAAGCCTACCACGCTCCTTCCTCGAACTATATACCACCGATACAGGAAGACTTCGAGGCCAAGGTGGCCGGGAGTCAATTCCTAGACGCATCCATCACGGTGAAGGACCATGAATCGTTCAGGGAGAGTACATGTGCGGTGGAGGCCTTGATACCCCACAACAACGAGATCGAGTCATTCACCTGTGTATGTAATTGCCTTGGGTCATTAGCACATAGCCACTGTCGTCTTACATAAGAGATTATCCTCAACGCCAAAGAACCCAAGCGAGTCTGTCAAGGGCACGGTTGAGCGCGTCTCTCTTGGGTCCTTTGGCGTTGAGGATAACCTCCTATGTAAGAAGAAAGACTTCCCAGGTCTTGATCAGGCCGGATTCGAGGAGATGTACCTTCACTCTATTCGCGATAACGCACTTAAGCGACTTGCGAAATGGAAAGCTGACAACAATGTGTTGCCTACGCCGGAACACATAATAGACGCGAAGGCTAAGCGGTACAAGCGTCGGAATAAGATGGCAGGGGAGATACTTTTGGAGATTGGAATGGAACTATGCTCCCTCACTGTCGTCACAAATGACTTGACAAGATCATTTGCGACAATAACATTAGCATTATCCTAAAATCTACAGCTGTTGTTGACTGGATTATCAGAACATCTAGCACGGAAAGATAAAGTAGGAACGCTCACTTGATGACATACAGAGCTCCGGCTGTATTATTCATTCACCTTTTTTCTTCTTCTCTTCGACTTCCACTACATTGTCTGCGGGCACGCCCTTGAGTAACCCCACCTGGTCCTCTATCATCTCTAAAATATCACCACTAACGTCTCCCTGTACGACTATTTCGTCAAGTCCTTGCAGATTTTTGGTCACTGATGAACCACAAGCGAATTTCGTAGCAAAAAGCTTCGAAGCTTTTTTCAAGTCAACATCTGAATTCACATAAATGAAATAAATATTTCAGTGATGGCGATGAAGGATCAAAAACCGTACCAAAAGCTTCTAGCCCGTGCACTGCAGTAACATACTTGTTCTTATTCCGTTGTATTCGCTTTATTGTGACTGTCGAAGCCTGTACATATGCAAATGAGAAAGGAAGATGCGGACTAACAAATAGGTGAACTTACCTTTTTCTTCTTCGCCACTGCCTCGGCTTTTGCATCAGCCTTGGCCTCCTTCTTCGCTGTGTCCTGTTCTAACCTTGCTTGACCCTCTAGACTCAGCGTTCCTATTTTCGCTTGTAACGCTTCTGCAACGTACGGGTTAACATATCGTAACTCTTGATGAACCCTCGAGGAAATCGAGGCTCACCATCCGAATAATACCGATCAAATAAATCGGAATGCTCTCCCTTCAACCAATCCTTGCATTTGGTAAATCGTGGCCCAAATTCACAGTACTCTACCGGAAATGTACACACTGACAAAGAATCCCGATATCAACGTTACAATCACCGTCATTTGACATGGGAAGGCAGACTAACCTTCACAGTAAAGCACTTGCACTGGTGGGATAGGCTGTGGGAGCTCTTGTGTAGGGTCATCTACTGCTGGTGGCGACGTTAGTTGTGGTTGTTCCTTGGCAGGCATTGTCGTCGTCGTCGAGTTATCAGCAAGATGTGACACAGAATCAGTCACAGTTCAAAGTGAGTCTCAAATTGACTGACCGTGTCCTACTAGTACAGCCAGTGTTTAGTCTGACTGTGTGGAGTAGGGGCATACTTTACTCCTTTCGACGCCTGCGGATAGGACGCGGATGTCTCACCGTTTTATCTTTTCTCCGATACACCCGCGAGACATCCGCGAGAGCCTCATCTGTAACGACTCGGATGTCTCACGGATGTCTCGCGGGTGTATCGGATAATATCATGAGAAAAGATAAAAGGAGCTTGTTTTGTGCTTTCCACAACTCTTCTCGAATTTTCCTCCGTTAATCATCTCAAAACTCTGCTCTGTTACCAAGGATTATTTGGCTGGATCCAATGCATAATTCGGCCATATCCTCGATTCTGTATTTATGTTTTGTTGCACTGTGAGTCATCGCCGCTTTCCGGCGTCTTTCAACCACTAATTAGGTTGAACTAGTCGTGTGCTGGCACGGAAGTCTAATGCTAGTATGGCAGATGCTACAATCTTGGTGGCTAACACAAAACTGGGCAAGGATTCGACCGCGTCCTGGATCGACTCCGTATCCGAGCTCCCTCCACTATCGAGGTTCCTTTACTGCTTCTTCTTAGTGTGTGCGATGGCCGTCAGCATGGTCTCTGCGATCATAATCATCGGCTTGCTGTGGCTGATGTCTCCCAAGACCTGCCGCGAGAGCGATCAAAAGGCGGGACTTCTGAACAGAGCTAGAGGAGCTGGAGATCTCTTGCTCCGCTTCGGCGCCTTTATCTCACCATTCGGAGTGAATCTATCATACCTCGAGTCTGTGTGGTCATTGTGTAGCGACAAGTAACAACATAGTAGAGTCTGCTCCGACTCCACCTTATGATCTAGAGGTGTATGTCCATTTCAGCACTTGCATGACACTTAGAATAGTTCTTCGATTCCTTTTGATGGATTACTTAGGATCTCCGGACAATCATGTGCACCTAGAATAAAAGACTCTGTAGCTGTAACAGTTAATGCGACAATACTGACTATTTTGTGTCGCACTCGACTTCCTTTATCGTCGTCCGGTTTCTCAAGTAGACAGCGAAACATAGTATTCGTGTAATTGTAGTATATGAACGTGTGAAAAATGTTTTCCCAGAATGGTTATCATTTCCGAATTAGATATCAACTTCGTCATATGTTATCAGTTGGAGTTTCACGGTTCATCTTCCTCTCTTGTTTTCTACCGCAACCCCCGTCTGAATTTATTCCATATGACATCCGACTTTAACCCGAAATCCGTCCTTGAGATCGATCCTTGGCTCGTGGATAACGTCGGAGCTATTGGATATCGTTATCAGCTATTCAAAAAGCGAAAAGACACCATCACGGAGGTCTACGGAGGTTACGACCAGTTCACCAAAGGATATCTCAAGTTCGGTTTCAATGTTACCTCTGACGGCTCAGTAGTCTACAGAGAATGGGCTCCAAATGCGAAAGAGGCCGTGCTGACTGGCGATTTCAGTGCGTGTGTTTAACTTTGAACCAAAATATCGAGAAAGTCATCAATTCTATCAGATGGTTGGGACAGAAATGCTAATCCTATGAAAAAGGACGCTTATGGTGTTTGGGAGGTCGTTGTACCCCCCAAGTCCCCAGGAGTTTGTGCTATACCTCATGACTCGAAGCTCAAGGCATCTTATTTGTGTTCGTTCCAGTTTTAGAGTTTACAATAACCCTTGTTGTAGATTTCCATGTTATTGCCGTCTGGAGAGCGCATCGAAAGGCTTCCAGCCTGGATCATGCGTGTAACTCAAGATCTATCCGTGTCGCCGATCTATGAAGCTCGATTTTGGAATCCCCCCCAGGAACAAAGATACAAATTCAAGCATCAAAGACCTCCGACTCCAAAAAGCTTACGTATTTATGAAGCTCACGTTGGCATCTCTACTTCGGAATACCGTGTTGGAACCTACAGGGAGTTTACGCAAAACATCCTCCCGCGCATAAAAAGATTAGGATACAATACTATTCAGCTCATGGCGGTCATGGAGCATGCCTACTATGCCTGTCTGTGCTTCTGATTGTCTGGACTTCGCTTGTTGACACGTTGCTTAGCTTTTGGATATCAGGTTACCAGTTTCTTCGCTGCCAGTTCTCGTTATGGTACGCCGGAGGAGCTGAAAGAGCTAATTGACACTGCACATGGTTTGGGAATCGTGGTGCTCCTAGATGTAGTCCACTCCCATGCCTGCAAGAATGTTCTCGATGGATTGAACATGTTTGATGGAACCGACCACCTCTACTTCCACACAGGCGGAAAGGGCACCCACGATCTCTGGGACAGTCGACTATTTAACTATGGGTCTCACGAGGTCTTGAGGTTTTTATTGAGTAATCTGAGGTTTTATATGGAGGAATATCGCTTCGATGGGTTCAGGTTTGATGGAGTCACGAGCATGATGTACCTCCATCATGGCAACGGTACTGGCTTTTCTGGCGGTTATCACGAATATTTTGGAGACGCTGTTGATCTCGAAGCCGTGGTGTACCTCATGTTGGCGAACGATGCTTTGCATGAGTTGTATCCTTCATGCATCACAATTGCTGAGGACGTTTCTGGAATGCCATTGTTGGGCATACCAGTATCCAAGGGCGGGATCGGATTTGACTATCGATTATCGATGGCGATTCCAGATATGTGGATCAAGCTTCTCAAGCACTCCTCGGACAACGATTGGAATCTACAGGACATCGCTCATACGTTGACGAATAGAAGACATGGAGAAAAATGTGTGGCTTATGCAGAAAGTCACGATCAAGCTCTCGTCGGCGATAAGACGCTTGCGTTCTGGTTGATGGACAAAGAGATGTGTACGTTTTCCCCGAGTTCAACACTCGAGTGTTCTCTTGGCTGACGAAATCCCAGATACGAATATGTCCGATGCGTCAGAGATGACTCCAGTGATTTCTAGGGGTATTGCGTTGCACAAGATGATCCGGTAAGTTCATATTCGGGTCCAGTCTTTTTTTCTTCTCACAACGAAGTAGATTGCTTGTGTGTGCTCTTGGTGGTGAAGCTTATCTGAATTTTGAAGGGAACGAATTCGGACATCCTGAGGTGCGCTTTAACAAGTCGTTCATGTGTATTGCTGAGTCTCTTCTCGTAGTGGCTCGATTTCCCCCGTGCTGGCAACAACAACTCCTTTCATTACGCGAGACGTCAGTGGAACGTCGTTGATGATCAGTTATTGAGATATCGATACTTGAATGAGTTCGATGCTGCCATGCACCATCTTGAAGACAAGTACGGGTGGTTGTCTGCCCCACCGGCATACGTGTCGCTCAAACATGAAACCGACAAAATACTTGTTTTTGAACGGGCAGGATTGTTGTTCATTTTCAATTTCCATCCGACAAACTCATTCACCGACTATCGTGTTGGAGTGGAAGAAGCGGGTGAATATCATGTTGCTTTGACTAGTGATGAGAAAAGGTTTGGCGGATTTGACAATATATCTCTCAACTCCAAGTATTTCACTACGCCGTTAGAGTGGAACGGGAGAAAGAATTGGCTTCATG
This sequence comes from Sarcodon aspratus, assembly GCA_003313825.1. Classification (NCBI taxonomy): domain Eukaryota; kingdom Fungi; phylum Basidiomycota; class Agaricomycetes; order Thelephorales; family Thelephoraceae; genus Sarcodon; species Sarcodon aspratus. Next base: position 6,078 of record QLOR01000420.1, read on the forward strand.
TCAGTGTCAGTTTTTAACACCTAATCAATCACGTATAGACTGATATCCAACAGATTTACGTCCCAGCCAGAACATGTCTTGTTCTTGCAAAAACTTGAGTATTGTTGCTGTACAATTCCGTGTGTACTTTTACGATGTACCTGTCTTCGTTGTCTTTCTTTTGCTGTACGATAATTGAACAAGAATACTCTGTCATTAATAGATAAATAGACTCTACAGAGATGGTATTACTGCAAATCTGATAGATCGGACTCTACATTGATTCCATATAGTTGTTTGACCTTGAGTATAGTAGTCGCGTCACCAGTATTCTATTCATCCATTGGTCAAAAAATAAGTTTCCAAGGAACAAATGAGAATTACAAACCTTGGTCAATTCGTCACTAATCTTGACGCAAGGATTTCCACTGACTGACGCCAGCTTGATTACCATATTCAATGCCCTGCTCTTCCCTTTACGTCCACTCGAAATGGAATAGAAATCGTTTGTCAACGAGGTGCCTATTCCAAATGATGCTGGACCATGCCAAAAAGTTTGAGAAGACGGAGGGGAAGTGGACGAGAAAGAGCGAAGACGTACCTACAAAACCAATCTCGTCGCATTGTTTCTTCAGCTTGAGCGCCTTCTCTACGTTGAGCGCGTCAGAGTATATGATTGTTTTGGAGCGATGGTCGATGTTGAGGCTCGTGTAGATTTCTTTGGCACGGGGAGCGTATAGGAGCGGATTGCCGGAATCTTGGCGGAGGCCTGTCCAATGCTTTGCTCTTGCTGGGTTCACGACGAAGTCCTGATTTAATGACAAAAGGGTGCTTAGGATGTCTTCATAGGAAAAGAACGTGATGTATATAAGCAAACCTTATAGAACACTTCGGTAGAGAATGTATCTGTGAGGGCGACTAGGAGAGAATTTGGATATACTGCTTCCCATAGCTCCATTGCCGTACTGTTTGCATTCGGGTAGCCCCTGATCGCGGCAACCTAACACGACAACCAGTTAGCGTCACGCGAATCGAGCAAGCGCGGAGGTGCTAACACCCATGAACCATTCACTGCCGAGCAACCATCAGAACAAACGTATTTTGACACGTCAAGTGGAGGAACGAACTGTGCGATGGTCCCAACCGGAGTTATTCCGTGCTTGTGTGCGAGGTGTACCTAAGAGGAAAATGTCAGAAACGAATAATATATAAGATGATAGTAAAAGTGTACATTACTCGTCCCGGCTAATTTTCCCTGTCCAGGCATGTCTTTCGACGCTCTGATAAGAGTTTCGACGACGAGGTCCTGGATATGATAAGACCGCCTCCGTCGAGTACCAAATTCACTTATGATACAACCGGCTTGTAAAAGAGTTTGAGCTTTAAAATATGCAGACTCTGTTACCAGATCCCTTCAGTCAATTCATTTTGGATCCCAACGAGGTAGAGTTTGGTAAGCCGACTCACCGGCTTGACCGTCGTAATCCCAGTCCTTATCGACGACCCGGAAATAGAGCTCACTTAGACAAGCCATTAGTGGGACCTCCCATAGGATTGTCTCAGACCAAGGACCAACGGCCTCTATCTCAACGTGGCCTTTATCTTCATCCGGATCTTCCGAGAGCGGGCGGAAAGTGACTTTGACTTGCTCGGGCTTAAATCTGAAACGAGATAGATAATCGAGATATGCGGGTTTCAAGTATGGGCATGTAGCTTGCAGCCAGGCAAGTTCTGAAGCAGTTAAAGATAATCTTGAGAATTCTGGGTAATGGTTGGATCAGCCTTCGATGCTTAGGAGAGTGAACGAAGATGTGACCATCTATGGATTTTGTAAATATCTCTATGCACTCTCTAGTGAACGGAACGTCTTTATCGCGATGCGTGAAACGATAGGTGCCTTCGTCGTGTGGAAAGTGTTGGAATACAGCTTGTTGCATAGTGAACTAGTAGATATTTGGGTTAGAGTCATACCAACAACCAAGAAATTGCTAGATGGGAGTTACCTTGTACAGATCTGTGTCCAGGATGGACGTTGGCATTACAAGGTTTGAATGTACAGACATGTCAGTGTTTCGTAGTGGATCGTTATGGACCGGCTGACAAAAGCGGTAGTAAACTGGGTTAGTAGTTCAGCTCCGAAAACTCCGATCTCTCAGAATGTCCTGCCGTGTTCACTTAGCTCAGGATCAGTTGGGGTGCAGTGAAGATAGTGTGTATTCTTCTAACTAATCAATCACAATTGTCAATACGGTACCAGATAAAGAAGGCGAAGCGAGGTTGTGAAGCAAATGGTGTTCTATCAGATATCGCACTAGAAACAGTGAATGCCACTGAGCTGAATCTAGCCGAAGATGGCGATTGTGCGCTGTCAGGCAATGCAACTCAGTTTTGGATGATCGTGGACTGTGATCTCATCACGAACGGGAGAACTGGAGAAGACTTGATGGACACCAGGAATTGCCCGTATACGAGATTATTTCTGTCATGAGCTTCAGATAGTGAATGTGTCATACCAGGCACGCATATAGGTGGCATTTGGCTCAAAATGACAATCTTCCCTTGTTCGAATTCAATAAATCTATGGTCCAGGCCTACGATGTTAGTCACACGTGGAGATCGTTCGACAGGGCTAATTCGCGGACCCTCTGAGGGCGATTCACCGAACGGGTTGGGAAGAGAAATGACAGATGACCTAGGAGACAGTACGGTTATCGTACCATAAAAGCCGGCCAGTTCCAAAGCCTAGACCAATAGGAGTAGTGACAATTGTTTGAATGCCCGTATTTTGCGCTGGAAGGGAAGTTATTTGACGGCAAAACAGATCCCGAACCAACTGATGTTAGAGAGGACCGTCTTGAAAACGAGACCGCGGAAGAGTTAGGTGACATGACGGTTATGGTGCCGTAGAATCCAGCGAGATTACCGGTTGTAACCAGCTGTAAGGGGGGGTTCGGAGGGTTCGGGAGGGTTCGCCATGGGACGTACAGACATTTCAGAAGGCGAGTCGTGATTTGGTGAGGTCTCGCAGCCAGCATCATATCCATCGTCGAAATCCAACTCACTGCTGGGCGTGAACATCAGCGTACTAGATGAGTAGAGAGGAGTGCGAGAAAGATATTCAGTGAGGGAAGCAGAGCTGGGTAACATAGCTTCAGTGGAGATGGTCGTGGACATGACTGTAAGATGCTGCTGTGACACTGAAAAAGCCTGCTTTGCGAACTTGATGGGACTTCAATATTAGTGCAATTGTTGCAGAGCTACTAGCGCCTTATTTTATGTCTTTTGGCCTCCATGTCCCGAGACATCCGACTAGGATGTTTCTCGGCGTATCAAGTTTCCGCAGCCGGTCTCGGATGATTGCGCCATTTTGATGGCTAGACCGCGTTAGGTCCTCGTTGAATGGTTAGGTGTGCTTTTACTGACTGCCATCTGACAGACCTCGTTCAACACCAGAACAAACCGCGTCAGAAATCTGTTTTTATCGTCATCGTACATGTCGTCGATACCTCGGTACCGATGTTTCCACCCCACCAGTCATGACACTAAAATAAGGGCGCTGGCTTCCACGGTACCTTATAAATCGCTTGGGTTAGGTTAGGCATCAAGTTCATTCCCCGGAATATGGTCCGATGGAGCGCGAGTGCACAAGCGAAAATTTGGATTCACACGTGAAAACACATATGGCATGGTTCTGGGAAATGTACCTTGAAAGCGTCTCCATTCTGCCGTGCACAACAGGTTCACCAGGCGGACACCAAATCCTTGTTATAATTCCAACCTTCCTAGAAACCTATTTCCCTAGTGACTTCCTCAGTGACTTGATGTTAGGCCGGCCTAACTTTGCTCCGAGGCAAGAGCGACCCTGCCACAGCGTGGTATACTGAAATGGTTACCACTGATCGGTGGGTAATCTGATCTCGGCTGCAGAATTTTGTTCGTTTCCCCCTGTGGTTATGCTCCCCCTTATCGCTCACTGATACCACCAATGACTGCTGAAAAACGTTCGAAACTCGACAGTGAACTCCCCATAGCCTTTGCACCTTCAGCAACCTCGTCGGTAAACCGATGCCCAAGCCGTTGGCGTACAGCAGCCCGTTGTGCTTTGGTCTCATTCGCACTCGTATGGTCGTTCTTCCACTTCCGCTACGTGTTCTTTAATCGTGTTTTGCTGGACGAATACAGCCAAGGGATATACACCGCCGGCAATGGCGGTTTCTTAACGGGAAAAAAGGCAGAAGAACTCTACTTGTTGGTCCCTCCTAATGCTTATCAATAACGAGTTCTGTTGACCAACCTTCACAGATCCGTTCCCAATGCCGCTAGCGCCATTGCTGCATCTCGTCTGTTTGCAACAAAACCCCATATGGCCGGTACTCCTGGCGACTTCAAGACCGCGATGGAGTTCCTCGAAATTCTCCAAACCAATCTCGAAATCGAGTCTCCATTGAACACCCCCATATACTCTGCTGGATCTGTAGAGTCTCGAAATGCTACACTCTCAATTCCTCTTCTTGATACGCCGACAGCATGGGTCGATACATATTATCCGGTCCTCAACACCCCCCTTGACCGAGCCCTCGAAGTCCTTGATGAAAATGGGAACACCGTTTGGCAGGCAAATCTAGAGGAAACTCCCGATGATGCTGATCCGGAGGCTGCAAAATACTTCGACGCTGTTCCTGCCTTCCATGGACTGAGCAAAGGCGGGGAGGTCCAAGGTCAGTTAGTTTACGCCAATTACGGACGCAAAGAAGACTACGACGCCCTTGTCGCTTCTGGGGTGGATTTTACGGGGAAGGTTGTTCTCGTTCGTTATGGTTCCAACTTCCGTGGACTCAAAATCAAAGGGGCCCAAGAACTGGGAGCTGTTGGAGTCTTAATTTATTCTGATTTGCGCGATGATGGCACAGTTACAGAAGAAAATGGATACCTCGCGTATGTCTTGTTTCTTGCCCAATCATTATATGCTTTTTGACAAGATGTTCTGGATCATAGTTACCCACATGGTTCAGCACGCAATCCCAATTCTGTCCAACGTGGTTCCGTCCAATTCATCTCAGTCTATCCGGGTGACCCCACTACTCCTGGATATCCCTCTTACGAAAATTCTACACGCACAGAGGGTGAAAACATACCCTCCATTCCAAGTTTACCGATTTCTTGGGCCAATTCGCGTGCACTATTGGGAGAGATCGTAAAGGCCGGAGGGAATAGGACCGTCAAGCTCGTTAACAATGGTAAGTAACAAAGATTCATTTCAATCATGTTTACCAAATGCATCACAGTGGATACGAAGGTAACTCCGATCTGGAACACTATGGGTGTAATCCCTGGACACATTAAGAACGAAGTAGTTGTTGTTGGAAATCACAGAGATGGTAAGCCTTCAGCATATGCTCTTATGCAATTCTTGCTCACTGAAGTTTAGCCTGGGTACGTAGGTTATGTATTCTTTGGTTTGACGTCATGAACAAATTTATCAACTTTAGGTCATGGGAGCAGCTGATCCCTCTTCTGGAACTGTGGCAATCCACGAAGTTATCCGCGGATTTGGATTACTTCTAAAGCATGGTTGGAAACCTCTTCGCACTATCGTGATTGCAAGTTGGGATGCTGAGGAAGTCAGTGCCATTATTTTCTATCCGTCTACTTGTACTCATGGAGATTCAGTATGGGCTGATCGGTAGTACGGAATGGGGTGAAGATTTCGAAGATTTTATCAAGGATTACGTTGTGGCATATGTAAACACAGGTGATTGTATCGTGTTATGACCTTATCTGAACAAACGTAGCTAATTGCTGTTGGTTGATTAGATGTTGCAGCATCAGGGTCTCGTTTTAGAGGAGAAGCGTCACCTTCTCTAGCGCATCTCTTACGTGAAACTGCGAAGGAGATCCCGCATCCCTCAGACTTTGGGAGAACCCTTTGGGATGCCAGGACGGACCGTGGCCAGCTGTTTGGTAAGAACATGAGCGATGAAATGGTGAAAATGTTCGCGAAGGAGGACATGGAACATATGAATGCTGGTAACGGATTTGGTGTCGGAACGCTTGGTTCTGGCAGTGATTATACTGTATTCTTACAGCGCATCGGTGTAAGCTCTCAATTTCTTCTCCGAATAATTCCTTATCTTGCAAATCCAGATTGCAAGTTTGCAAGTTGGATTCGGATCAACACTCTCAGATTCAGTATATCATTACCATTCTGTCTATGATTCTGAGCGCTGGCAAGAACTCTATGGAGACCCGGGATTTGGGAAACATGTGCGTATCACCAGCTTTTTGTTAATAACTTTCTTCATTGTATCCTCTTGTTGACAGATCGCTATTGCGAAACACCTTGGTTTACAAACCCTTCGTCTGGTTGATTCCATCATCCTGCCTGTCAATACCACGCACTACGCCTACGAACTCGAGGCTTACCTTCATAAGTGAGTCTGTTTCAAATTGTGTGAACTCCTCCATTCAATGTGATTTTAGAGTCGAGGAGGTCGCGCTTTCCTCTTCCGTAGATTTCGAAGTCGATTTCTCGTCATTGAAACAATCGATTGCGAACTTGCAGGCAGCGAGTGCCGATCTCGACGAAGAGAAAGAGAAAGCCGAGCACGAGTTGAAATGCTTATTGAAGAAACGGCAGAAGAAACGTTCAATCCATCACAAGCTCAAGAAGGCCTTGTGCAAATTGAAGAAAGCATTGGGCAAGAATTGTCATGATCACAAGAAGGCCCCAGCAATACATGATCACGAGAAGACCTTGCGCAGATTGGAGAAAGGATTGGGCAAGAAATGTCATGATCACATGGAGGCCCCAACAATACATGATCATGAGGAGACCTTGCGCAGATTGGAGAAAGCGTGGGGCAAGAAATGTCATGATCACATGAAGGAACACAAAGATAACGAACTATTGCGACTGGCGCGTGGCGGCAAATGTGTGGAATTGAGACCGAGAGTTGGATGCTTGCCAGGCTGGATGAAAGAGCAGGCTGACAGAAGAGAAAATGAAGGACACGGTAATTCTGATCACCCTCGTCACTTCCCGTCTCGCAAATTCGTGCGTGCGGTGAAGCGTGTGCAGGCTGTGAACAAGAAATTGTCGACATTCGAAAGAGGTTTTATTTCTGAGGGTGGCATCAAGGATCGTGAGTGGTTCAGACATCTTGGAGTTGCTCCTGGAAAGTGGCTAGGTGCGTATTGTAGAGTCCTTGTTTTGCAACTGCGCTGAGTGATGTCCTGATAACACAGGTTACGGTGCCACGACATTTCCGGGGTTGACGGAGGCGATCAAATTCGAGCGCAATGAAACACTCGTAAAATATGAGGCCAACAGATTGAAAGGAGCTATCGATGGAATAATCAAGAAGTTGTACTAGGGAAGTTGCTTATCAGATGTAACAGTAGTAACAGTGAACGTGTTGGATCATGCAGCGTTATACACTTATTATCTTTCGGCATACTGATAGTCTTTCATGGGAATTATGGATAAGGCACATGCTAAGAATCAATGGGAGGGAATTGAATCCGTTACGAATAACCTGACTAGGTAAACCTCACGTACACGTATAACACAAGCGTCCCACAAGTCTGAAAATATAATATCTTTTACTCTAATCAAAGTCTGGGTGATGAGAGCATGCGGTATACCTAGCAGCTAGCAGAGGGGTACAAAGAGAAGCTGGTTCCAGACCATGCATATCATTACATGCATGTGCGAATACCCGCCACCATAGACAAACTTGTTGGCAAACTGCATAGCTTGCGACTAGGGGACTCAAAAAGGAGACAACTTTGTCACGGCTTCGGAATCCCGATTCCAAGAGTCCAAATTAAAAAAGTCACATGGTAATTAAAACTCCGCTTTTCCACAACAATCAATTGAAATTGAATTGCCGCTCATCACACTGGGGACTTTTGACGACTAACCTGACAACTTAGAGTATCTGGTCTGGTGCTCGTCTATATTCAAACAACAGGAATGCACTCACCGTATAAAATATTTTCCACAATTCCATCAGGTAGGAAGTCGTTCATTCTAAGTATTCATGGCGGTGTGGCCCCGGTGTGGCACCTGAAGCTTGACACTTTGGAAGCTGTGGCCTGATATATAGGCTTTGCTTGAGCACTATTGTCTTGCTTCTGCGTGTTTCCTGCTCCCTTGAACCCTATATTTTGTGTTTTCTTTTGTCGCGATACTAGTCTTTGACTCGAACGCCATGGCCAACGTCGTTCTCACGGACTTGAACCTCCTTGAATACGAATTAAATCCTCTCCAGTTGTTCACAGCTATCACTGATGGCAAGGAATGTCTCGGATTGCTCGAAGAACCAGAAGGTGAGCCCGGTGGGAGGGACTTGGACAGGGACTCGTGTGTCAGCGGATATATATCGGCAAAACCTGGAATGGAAGTGACGTCGGTGCTCAAGTTACTGTTGAGAGCGGTTCATCATGAGGTTGGTGAGGAGGTTGTGGAAGAGATCGGACACCGTTCAGGTGGTTGTGTGGGACTATTCAATTCGGTTAGTTGACCCCTCGTCGACTCCTCTTCTCTCTGTCGCGTTTCCCGCTACCGTCCTACTTCTCACAATTCGTGCCTCCTTGAATCACTATTTTTATTCTTATACTTATGCTACTCGTATCACAGGTGGACGGGTCTCACATCGTTATAGGAGAATGGGGTCTTCGCCACATGGCCCAAATCGCCATCGGCCAGGAGGTGGTCGTGCCCCCGCAGCCCGCCTTGAGCTTTGCCGCATATGTGCCGAAAGACGACACTCTGTCCTCGAGGTTGACAGGAGGAAATGGTCGTTTCTCTACGCCTGCGACAGACAAGGCTCTGTGTTCTCCTGTCTACCGCGTCGATGAAACATCGCCTCCCTGTCTGTTACATGTAAGGCCTGTGTCAGTGATCGTTGCTTCTTTTGTTTTTATCAATTTATTCCATTCTAGGCGGCAGAAATGGTATGGTTTCAGTGTTGCCAGTTCTTACGAGACATCTAAGTGTCAATTATTTTTGTTATAGATCGCAGACGTCAGAACACCCCGCAAGAGCTCGTACAGCATTCCTTCGGACGAAGACAATGCAAGTGTTCAAGTTTTGTGCAGCGGATTGTCTTGAAAATCGGCACTAACCTGCAATGTCTTCTTCATCCAGGTCGTCTTCCGAAACCTCCGTCGTAATCCCAGAAACCTTATACTTGATTCAACATGCCCGGAATTAGCGCCTCACATTGTTATCACGCCTGCGGAGCACAGTTGGGTAGATCTAGTTGTCATGCAAGAAAATGCCATTCCGCCACAGTGGCTTGGATACCTGACTGTTCCTCCGGACGACTTGCGTTATGATGCAATGCCATCTTCAGCTGTTGAGATGGTTACAGAGTGTGAGCAAATGTCCGAATGTTGCGCTCTTGAACCCGTTCCGATCGAAAGGAGTTTTCGGTGCTTCAGTCTGTCTAAGTTTTCTGAACTGGTACGATTCTAGTCATTATTTATTATTGTGTGTCACCAATCCTGATTTTGTAGATTGCTAAAGGAACAATGGAGCGACACACTCGATATCATCTCATGCCAGTTCTAAATAAGCGTCTCTATGCTATCTGCGTATGTTTTGGGCCACCAGTGTCCGCTATATATCTCAATGTCGTATTTCAGGCCTCATCAGCAAGCGTCAAGGGTTCTACCTTGCAAGCCCGCCATGATTCGCCTCATTATAATCCTTTCCAACACTTGGAAAAGCAATTTAAATGGACAGACCCAGCAATCCCAGTTCTTGCAGAGGCTAGAAAATACCTTGGTACTCTCATAATCGATTCTATCACACCGTCAATCACCCCTCATATTATTATCAACGAACCACCACCATATGACAATGATCCTTACGTTCAGTTTTACAACTCGACACAGAATCCCCAGGATTGTGCATTCGGAAGACATCTTATTGTTCCATCGAGACTAGTGGAGATCATCAACATTTTGCATCGCCACCAAGAACAGGATCAACTATCGGATACCTATGTCTTCGATTCTGTCATGCCGATTTCGTCGATACCGCCAACTCCATCTCTCTTCTTGCCTACAGAAGAGGGAGATGAACCTGATTCAAGTCTCTGTTCTTCATCGTCTGCTAATTCATTCTTTGAAGAATACGAAGAGGCCAAAGAACGAAATGCGGTGCAATACTCAAATAAATTTGACACTAACATGGACGAGGACGATGATGATCTCCCTCCTCTGGACGATTGGTACTTACAGATTGCGTCACGTACTGGCTTAACGATCACATTCTGATCATTACATTAGTTTTGTCTGTTCTCCCTCTTCCTTTCTGTCTTTCATGTTGCGTACATTACATCACTATATTCACTAATTGCTCTCAAAGCACACACTTCGCCCCATCGCTTGTTTTGTATCAAATGCTTTCGTGGATACCTCCTTTCCTCCTTTACTCTGACTCACGCACATGCCCCTTCCTCTCTCCCTGTGCCTGGACATTTAAGACTTTGTAGTGTTGGCTGTATTTACCTATTTTTACTTCACCATCTAATGGCATCTATAATATCACCTATCTCATACTTGCATAGCATTCGTCAGACACGCATCTCGCTTTCATGTTGTGTAAACAGTGGTATCTGATGCAAAAGTGATAATATAGCCACGAGTGTATAACGAATACAAACAAAAGTGTTCAGTATAGGCTAATTCTACATCCATGATAAAAAAACTGAACGAATGGACGTTTGAAGCATCGAGTAAATGCCGTAGGATACAACACAAAGCAGCTGCAGCAAGTTACACAAGGTGAGAGGGGTATATAGCTCTGGTTCAGACGCGCTAGCGTGGACCAAGAAATGGTGAGGGACATGATGTGTATGTGGACATACATACGATTATCGTTGTTTGGAGTAGTGTCGTCGTGGGGGGATGTTAAGCATGCTGTGACATTGTTGAATAACATTGTTCGTTTGCTAGCAGGAACGAAGGAGCTGTTGAGCGCGACGTGCATGTACTTTGTCGACCTATGACATGAGGAGAAAGGCAGATGTCGATTGTTAAATATGTTATATATGATTAGAAAGAAGCGATGGTACTGACGAGTAGATTTGCAGTCTTGAAAGTGGACGAATACATGTGGTTGATGCCATTTTCTTGGAGGATTTGGGAGTAGCTGTTGACAAGGCCGTATTTGTCTAAATTCATGGAATTGTTTTGTTCAGTTTTGTTTGTGTGAGAGAGGTAAAACGATGGCTTACCTAGTCCGTATTTTCTCAAGTCGATTTGTAAACATTTGAGAGTGCCAGAAAGCTGGACTGGCTCAGACTGCCGGCTATCATCCACCTCGTCATCGTCGTCATAATCGTCGTAAGTTACCTTATTACAAACCTCGACCGGATTTCCTTTGCCAACGTTATCAAGTTCGTCACTGCATATGACCATGTACCTTTCGCTTGGTGGGAACAGAGCAGCAAGCAACTTCACATCTGTTGTCAGAGACGAACCCTCAGGCGTTCGCGTGAAGTTGTAGAACGGCACCGTTGGGTGATCCACTGCTGGTGACTGTTTCATGTCTGAATCTGCTCTGGGCCCATGGTGTGGACGGTTTCCCCGACATGCTGCTGCTGCGTTTGGGATATCGGTCACGATAGATAGGTCTGGTGCTGAACGAGGAGATGGTAATGGGTCGGGGCCTTGGTCTAGCGCGTCACAATTTTTTTGGTCGTGCTCGTCGTAATCCTCTTCGTCCGAGGAGTCCGTCAGCGGTGTTAGTATACCGTTCGACGTATCATCAAATTCAAACGAAGGAGATTGAGGCTGGGAATACGACGACGAGTGCGACGATGAAGAGTATTTTCGGGGGTTGCGCGACAGAGCGTGAGCAGGTATAAGCTCGGGAAAGGCGACCAGTTTGACGATCTTCAGAGCCCACAAATCGGCACTGTCATCTGCCAACCCGACACAAGTCAGATCGGGGCTGAGAACTGACACCTGAGAAGCGCTCGGAGAGTGTGACTTTGATCGGACTGTGGGAACTTCTCCCTCAGAATCTGCATCAGAAAGATCATTTAAAGCAGCGCCTAGGAGCATACTGGTCATATATGCATCGGTCTTGCTTCTTGATCGGGTTATCACTGCTACTGTTGCTGCTGCCGTGCTGGATGAGAGTTCCTGTGACAAGTCGAGGACGGAGGACGATTCGTCAGAGGTTGTGGGTGAGAGTAGAGGAGACATTCGAGAAGTGAGGTGTATTGTATCTGAAGAGTATAGGTCAAAGCCGGCAGCTGCCATCAAGCTCACGACCTGTTGAAGACGAGTCGACTTGACCTTGTTGAAGAAAAGAAGAACAGGATGGTCAGACATCAAAAGGGCTGGGAATATAAGAAACCCACGAAAATAAAATCGCTCATGTACGATGAGAGATATAGAATAGAAATCCCAGCTGCAGCGAGAGGAGCAGATAACTCGTGTATCCGAGCTCCAGAATTATCTAAAAAACAGACAGTAAGACGAATATGACTCGAAACGATCGGGACAATATGATAGACGGTATACCCACCCAAGGCATCAGAGTGAGAGTCTATTTGCAAGACGTTCCAAGTGTCGTATGATATTTCCACATATTCATAATCATCATCTTCTGAATACCTACGCCTGCCTCTGGGACGAGAACGTGACATGAGCTTCTTCTGCCTGTCCCTTTTAGCTATCGGTTCGAAGTCCTCGAGGACATCCTTCTCGGCAAAGACGCTGAGTTCGAGTTCGTTGCAAGTGATGCTCAGAAATGACGGATTAGGTTTGAGAATTTGGCGCAAGAATGGATGAGACAACTTGGACAGCCTAGAGCGAGGAATTCGTACGAGGGAGAGAGACACAGGGAGGAAGGAGATTGTAACCTGCATGGTAGACGAGATGCGCAAGAGAAGGAATTTGACGATGAAGGAGATAAGTAGAGAGAGAAGGAGGTCGGAAGATAACTTGCCATGCCGTTCCGCGGATAATTGTGCCGAAAATCGAAAGAATTCCCCTTTGAAAATCATCCTTCTGCTTCCAATCCGGGCCGACTCCCGGCCCCAAATCATAAATCATTTCGGACTTGGCCTCTCTTCTCTCTCTCTCCCTCTCTCCCACAACCATACAGTCCTCGTCCAGTTCTGATTGGGAAACAGCTCTTTGGCTCAAAAACGTGTGTGGCCTCAATACCTGCCCCAGATTCGTCCCATTTGTCCTTTTTCTGGCCATCGCATGACCGCAAGTCGTCATCCATCAACTGTGTGCAAGTTTTGATGGTAACGACTGAATAGCTCTCGGTATAAACTCAATCCATTTATGTTGAGATGTCAACTTGATGCCCCCTTCCTTCTAGGTACAACTAAACACCCCAATCGTCTTCTGCTTCGCCCACGCAGCATAACATAAATGCTCACATCATGCCCCTCAAGTACCCCAGAACAACTGTCAAAGTGCAAGTGCCATCTCTATTATCGTCCTGACCCGACCTTCCTCATGTAGCCATATCCATAATCGTATTCAAAAATTTATCAACCCTATCAGCCCCACAGGAACCGGCCCTCCGCCCTCTTCTGCTACACAGACGTCCATGATTCCCGCGGGGTAAAAGGGGAGGTTCAGGGGGAGAAAAGTATGTGCATTGAAGATTAGTGCACGCCTCCATTCAGGAACACGTAAAAACAAGTTCCACGACCCTCGGTCTCAACTTTGACCCAGGGCCCATGTCGCACGATAATTATAAGGACCTCACCCCGTTTATTCAATTCCCATAACGGCCAGATTTCTCTCGATACTACCCTCTCAACTCTTTTGGTAAGAAGAACACTCCGCATCATCTCACACGAATGGGGTGCACATCTTACAGCAACCTCAAGTCACAAGGATCTTCGGATTCAAAGCGTTACGTATTCCATCAAACACCATACACATAATTTAACTTATGTGTACTGTACTCCTACTCTGTTTGAAGAAGAATTCGCGCACGCTTACGTTCCTTGACACGAGAAGCTGATAACGCCGAGTCACTACGTTTATAAGTACAACGTGGAACCTGTTATCTCTGACATACACTACTAATCATACTCCACCTCTGGTAATATAAGACCCGCAACTCTACATATAACCAACTAACCCTTCGTAAAAATGTACTACAGATAGTACAATAAGCAATGATGTACATACACAGAATACATTAACAACAAACGTAAGGGCAAAGCGAAACCGAACGAGCCCAAATTCTTAAAGGTCGATAATAAAGGTAATTTTACAACGGTTTGTCGGGAAAACCGTCCGCAGCAACACGCACATTAGCCTCATACAATCTGAAATTGCAAATCTTCCAAGCACTTTCTTGAAATGAAAGAGCCTCGATCAAGCCCGTATTGAATGAGGCACAACCGGGTACGAGTCAACTACTCGCGCACTTGGTGGCGAACGCGGACCACCGGGCCGTGGTGGTATCCCCTGGCATATTTTATAATCTGCAGTGGAGTAGATCGAAGAGAGTGAGGTGGTTGAAGATTCGACATGGCTGGTGTGATCCGTTAACATATTGTCGACGTGGTTATCAATCTTGAACCGGTGGGAATCTTTGGTCAATCCGACATCTTCGTTCTCTGTCAACGTATCCATATTCTTCTCCAAATCACTTGCGGCACGGCACACAAAGGACTTGTGGGTTTGGTCGACATTGCCTGGGGAAGGATTGAAGGGCCGTTTGAACCATGGTAAAATTCGTTTCCAGGGGATTACGCTCTGGGAAGGCAGCAGGCGTCTCGTCACCGAAAACATAATGACATTGACTAATCCTGGTTTATAATGTTAGAACAGATATCATGAATATGAACAAGAAAAAACTTGCCAGATGAGAGGAAGATAGCATCGCTACAGGATACGAGTTGAGTATATTTCGTGATAAAATACGTATATACTTACCAAATGATAGTAGTGCGGAAGGGTACTTCCTGGCCCAACCATTCGCAGGACCTTACGACGGCCATAGGGAGGATCACGAACGTATACGCAACCTAACAAACCAAGTCAATTCTACATCCTAATCAACCTGCATTGAATGATCTCACAGGATATCTGTAGTGGCATTGTTAAAACCAAAAGAAAAAACCCGAATAAATTGGAAATAAAAACGCACAGCATCATTTGTTTAGCAACCGACAGACCCGTGTTGGCAGAGAATTCTCTTCCTCTCCACTCATTGTTCCTGGCCAACCGAAAACGAATATACCACCCATTGACAACGATGTTGCCTCGCATACGAAGAAAGACGAGCGCATATAGGATAAAACTGAAGAACGCTGATGCGAACATCTGCCGAGATTAATTGGGTCAATCACTTGCTGATTAAAATGAGCAACAGAGGGGGTCGCACAATCACGTAATCCAGCCTGTTTGTCAGGATAAGTATCTGATATGGAAGTTGACGGTTAAATCTTCTACTCACGAAATCCCGATCGTGTCGTATTCTTCCGTGATCCAACACCAATATCCTGAAATGCCATCTTAGGAATGTTAATATAGCAATACGAGATAAACACAGGACGAAGGAGATGAATCTCACAGAAGGGTCCTTTGCCGGTGATACGAGCGATAGCAAAACCGATAGAAGTGATGAAGAGGATGATAATGCTGACTACCAGAAGAGTCGCGTGCATGACCCATCTAGGTATGGACATACGGTAGAAGAGAATGCAGAAAGTGTGAATTGAGATAGTCTTCGAAGTTATTAGACAAGATACGTAAGAACTGTACGCAAAATGCTCACCAAAGCCCTGTAAAACAATGTAAATATGTCTGACGGTAACAAGTTATACGTAATGATATCTGAGCTTACCAAATTGCTACGCCAACATCTGCAAGATGCTTGATTACACCTAAGAAGAATTGATGTAGGCGATAGCCATAGAATAAACTCAGTACTACAGACCTTGAGCGGTACAAAATGGACCTGTCTCGACACGCTTGAGGTGAACCCAATTCCCATTCATAAATGCCCCTACGGATTGTGTAAAGTCGGACACCAAAAGCAAAATAAAATATGGGGCGACATTAGTGCGGATGAAGAGATTTGGACTTTTAGATTTGCGAGTATTCCATGCAGATACCTTGACAGTATACGTAAGGCTCGGTAATGAAATAGGTTCGGGAAATAGGTAGCCTTACAGCGATAGCGATAAGCAACCCAGTGACAGCAGTCAACGAGAACGCTGCAATAATTACCAGTGCCTAGTGGAATGGAGGTTCGTAAGGCGGTGGACCTATTTGCGTCGATGGGATACCGACGTACCAAAACACCAGAGGATTCTCTACCAGTATAGAGTTGAACGAAATCCAGATGTTCATCGGGGTGAGGTATTCTTGAAAGCCTGGAGAACCCATTTGCACCGTTAAACCCAGAAGACATCTCACAAGATTAGGAACAACAGCAAGTAGAAACGAAGAGCTCGAAGAGGCGGCGGCTCTGTGAAACCGCGGAGTACCCCAGTTGTTGCAAAAGAGTCGAACCAGTCGACGGCCGAAAAGAAGAAGACGGTGATATAAGGCCGTCAATAAATGAAATGAAAGGACAAAAGGAGAAAGAGGGTGTCAATCCACGGGCGCAGCCCTGACTGAATTGCACGAAGTATTCGGCCGAATGAAAAAAGACGGAGAGAGAGGCCGCCAAATAATTCCGGTTTGGATAAACCCTGTCAGAAACTTGACATGTTTACAAAAAGCGAACAAATGGCATGATGAAGACATCACAACATACAAACGCACAGCCCGGTCTGTTGCTTATCGTGCGCCGCCTTGCACCGAGCGTTCCGTTCCTCCGCCGTGAAACAGGCAACTAGGTGTCAAGAAACCTAGTCCTCCCAGGAGATAGGACCTCGGCGCTCAGCGCTCAGCACTTACGCCCCATATGTGCAAGTAGAATATATGATAAGCATTTGAAAGTTGCCACTTGCGATAACAAGCAAACATTTAGAACAAAAGTTGGAGCACTTTTGAGCCGAATTATTGCTGTGCACCATCAGGCAACCGAGTAACTCACTATTTCAGTCTTTTTCTTTTCGGTTCGTACTTTCAAGTTACGATTGAGGAATCAACTTTTCGGATGGGCCAGAATATTCCATTGACAGACGACTCTCCGCCCCCATATATGTCAACATTTTGAATTGACAGAGAGAGCCGCCCATCAAAACGTCCAATTCCAATGCTTCAAGATTATGTATCAATTTGCCAATGACTCGCAGCCGACCGGCGATCACTTGATCGATGCGGTCCCGCGTTACAACACTGCAAACTAGTTGAATGCATCCTGATCCTGATAACCCTCCAAGGCCAGCGTTCCTCGTCCACACGTAGCTTGATAACCTGTCGTATACAAAACAGAACATACCACACTTACCTCAATCACAAGCCATACACATTCGGACATCACCGGCCACATTTGGTTTTCTGAAGAATTCGTCATCACATATATTCTGATCCTGTGCCTTCGGATCCCCCCAGCGCAACCATCGATCATCAAAACAACTAGTGCATCAAACAGGACAGCCAAATAACGGCAAACTCGCTATCAGTCCATGTCAGGCGAATGACAACCAGGCAAAAGCCATCGCTATTCAGGAACTCGTCCGATTTTCTCTTCCTCGAGGTTGTCCCTTTTGCCACTGACTTTGACAAATCCTTCCATTGCATAGTCCGCTCCAGAATACTGAATATCAACAAATGATTAACCTTAAATGGATCTGAATGGAGTTCCAACAAACCCATTGTCCTAAATCACGGATAAAGCTTGGCATCAAGTTCAAAAGTCCAGTAAAGTGTGTGTAAAATGGCAGATAGATGGTTTTGCTATGTCTGTCGTCTAATGAGGCTATGATAGCCTTTACGACCTCCACAGGTTCAAGAGAGGGTACCAGAAAATCGTAGAGTGTAGATGACGGGAGAAACATTCTGGAAAACATTGGAGTCTTGATATGACCAGGTAAAATTAGAGTGGTTCTGATACTCGGACATTTGTATCTGGTGGGGCAACATGAGCGGATTGTGTATAGGATGACAGGTGATTCATACCGCTTGTCTAGCTCATATCTGAGAGACTCGTGCAGAGATATCAGGGCAGCTTTGGATGCACAGTAATCGGCTAGAAAATAAATGTCGATTTACTCGATCTCAATACAGTCAAGTTGAGACGCACAAAGTTGTGCAATGCCGATCATTCCAGTCACGGAGCCGACAGTAACCTGTTAAAATGCTTCTTAGTAACGGTATTTAGAAGGATAAAATAAAATAAAAAGGTGACGAACTACATGTCCAGATTTTTGCTTAATCATGCCAGGCAAGAATGCTTTGAGAGTCCAGAAATGTGCGAGAGTGTTGACCCCAAAAGTCCTAGGCAAATGAGTCAACGGAAAGCTAGAGACCTCGCGAAAATCTCACTCTTCAACATCTTCAGGACTCAGATCCAGCAACAGTTTCCCTTGGACGACGCCAGCGTTATTGACAAGTATTGTTGGGTGGCCCAGCTACTATAATTATCAACTACGGACGGCAGGAGACGACTGGTAAGACTTGCGTACCTCGTCAATGACCTTCTTTGCAACCTTATCGACTTCTTCGTGGCTGGAAACATCACATTCGTAATATGTGATATTGTCTGTACATCCATTGGATCAGTTATTGCGGTGAGCAACGTCGAATCAAACGCACAGTTTTCCGTAACGATTGGTTTGATGTCGAGTACGGCAACGGTGACATTGCGAACTGCAAGAGTATTTGCCAATAGTTCTCCAATACCAGAAGAACCTAGATCAAATTAATTTTGTAATTGGACAACCATATGAGCTAATAACAAACCTACCACCGGTGATGACGACAACCTGGTCACTCCAATCTAATGGCGCTGGACCAAAAAAAAGGCTTCCCTGATTACGGTAGAGTAACGAGCACCATTTGACGGACCCTGGACAAGCCACAACAAGCATAGTTGGTTTCTGTTGGAGTATGACACTACCAGCACGCCAACTCACAAAACAAAGACACGAAAACAAAGTGAAAGGTGGCTCCGATGACTGCAGGACTTGCGTATGCTTCTCCTTGGAAGAAAAAGAATACCGGAACTAGGAAGGTAAAGAAAGGACTGAAAACAGTGTTGGCGAAGACCTTGACAACGAGATCGACAGTGAAGGCGTCCCAGACGGCCGTAGTTGAATCCATGGATGAAGCGAACGAATCAAAGAGAAAGCAGCGCAGCTGGATTGGTCTTGAAAAGTTGTCGTCAAGACAGAAGCTTGTAATAGTACGGGTTGGTCAGATGTGCGAGGTTTTCCCTTTGTCAACAAAATGATCGGAGGTGGTTGGCGCCACTAAACCGACTTCATTCCGGCAGCAGCTTCAAGGTGGCATTAAATTATATAAATTACAGCCAGATTCCTTGTAAATTATCCCATTTTCTGTTTATGTTGGGTCGACGTGGCCCACAGAAAGATGAGTAGTTGCAAGCTCATTACTACCAGTTCGACAGTCTATCACGAAAAAAAGTACTAAGACTCTACCACCCGTGTTTGTTGGCAGCCATGACTAGAATGGTCAGTGGAAGTGCTAATTGATGATAAATACTGGGCTAAGAATCAACAAATGAGAGATACAAGAAACGCACTTACGGGTTGCGAGCCACCAAACAGCACTCCTATTATAGAACAAAAACCGAATCAACATCATGTTAACCGGAGTGCAGTAGTACTGCAAGTAGATTGCGCACCTCGTGAAAGCTTGTGCCCGAGTCTTTTGGTTAGCGTACACGTAGTTGTAGAGCATACGCAAACAAACGCTGGGAAGTCAAACGATAAATCTGCGCGAAAAACCCGCATATAATGAGGGATACGTACAACGAAATTGAGAACAAATTGAGAGTTTGATTGTCTAACTGCACATAATTTCCGGCCAGCTGAAATAAATCGATTTAGAATTTATAAACAACCCGAGTTTGTTCGTGATAACGTACTACAGCAGCAAACCACAGAGGGAGGATCTCGATTCCATTCTGTGGTAATATCATAGATCTGACATCAAGCAAATGTAGAAGACATGTAGTACTGGACACGCACGTAATGGGCTGCCTCGAGTCTCGCCGCTCTTTCAGCAACGCTGTGGTGTACAGTTTTCTTGCTTTTCAAGTTGTCGACGTTTCCGCGAGGGTTTAAACTAGACAATAATGTAAGGTTGTGTAAGCTCCCGAGAGTAGATTACTTGCAAGTCAAAACCGGAGACCTTGTTTATCAACATGAACTTCGCGATAGATGGCTGGTATGTCACCACCCACACTGCAGGTATAGAATATAACGACAAGGGTTGAGCGAGTATAGACATGCCCATGGTTTTGAAGGAGGCAACAGGCGAATACTTGAATATCGAGTATCGAAGGAATAAGTATTTGATATCAAAATGATTGAACGGTCTCGGCTGGAAAGTTCCGTGGATTCCTGATGCATAGTATATAGACTACGCATCGAGAAACAATGCCGCAGTTGTACCTCATGATCATGGGCACATTATACGAATGTCCAGGCTGGTTTGAACCGCAGGAACCCTGCAGTTATGATATCATAAGATCAGCATTAACAATGCTCAGCCTCCTGCCGGCGGCCTGGACGAGAAGAGCTTAGTCGCCAGCCACGAAACGCAGCGCCTGTCCGCAGGCAGAAAGGTCAGGAGTTGCATGTCGCACAAAGCCACTGTCTACATGATGTAAGCTAATCTGCGGAGACACACTACTTGCAAGGTTAATGCGCCTACAAGATGAAATCGAGCTACCGTTCACTTATTACTTGCTATAGTGTTTTGGATGATCAATATAGCCTCGGAAGAACGTCCGAAGATATCACGACTGTATGCCAAATTGCAAATAAGAACACACAACGAGCACAGCAGAGGTAGGTGAGTATGCACCCGTGCCGGCTTTGGATGCAAAGCCTCTTTTGGTTCGATGGTGACATCCAGCGTTCCGTATATTTACTACTAGATGGAACTAAGTCCCTGTTACCCGATAATCGTGTCCAGACCCCGAGCCAATAAGATGACAGGGATAGTAAGAGAGTTCCGAGACACCTTCGGGCGATAAGCCGGTTTGTTTGAATAGATTTGATTGTCAGAGAACCTGCCGCCATCCGAGATGCTTATGAAGGGCAGTATAATGTCGTCAAGTAAACAAGGTCACAGCAGAGTCCTTAGAGAGGAGAAACACGTTTAGTAAGACTAATATCGTCCGAGTCGCAAGCATCTTTCGTAGATACGGTGTAGTCGGGCCAGCACCGTAAGAAGTCTCCAAGTTCAGAAGGGGTCAACCGCCTGCCGAACTAGCCATTGTCTTGTATTGAACCTAGCTCTCGTGATGCCAGTTAGTCGGCCTGAATGTGCCTCTTGTTTGTAGAAAGAGCTCGTAGTAGTACTACGTGTGAGGGTTACCAGTTGAACTTGGTCTGGATCAAAAATTAGATGTCACGTACTTTTAAGTTTTGACCATGCCCGACGAAGAAAAAGATGACCCTCATCCCCCAAACCCATCCTCCACTTCACAAGAAGACTCTTCCTCAACCTCTGCTCCCACAGCGCCTTCATCCACGCCGCCAGGGAACAACAATGACCGGCAGGATCTCGTGAACAAAGCTCGCGCATTTCTCGCTTCCCCCCAAGTCAGGAATGAAGATATACCAGCCAAAAGGCGTTTCTTGGCAGAGAAGGGCTTGACTAGTGTTGAGATTGACCTACTGATTCAAGAACTAGTACGTCGAACTACCTTTATCCGAATAGCAAGCTATGTTAACTCATAATACTCAAGCCCCAACAAGTACCGTCTATCCCACCTCGTACGTATCCTCAACCACCACCGTCAAATCTTCCCAACCTTCTCGTTGGCGTGCTTCGAATCTTGACTTGGGTGGCAGGCAGTTCCGCTGCAATCATTTTCGTCTACCTTGTCCGTCTCGTTTCTCCCAGCCCCAACTTGTCGATTACTAAACTTGCAGACTAGAGATATCTCCTCCCTCGGCTTACCAGCTCTTTTCAGGCCCGTAGAGCTCTCCAGAACCACCAACGTGATCTCTTCGAAAAACTCTACGGCTCCCTTAATCTTCTCAAATCGACACAGAAAGAGGTATTCGCTACTCTTCCACAACCTCAGCTGCCTGTGCTGAGGGAGAATCCACAATACGAGGCTTGCGCTACACTTGAGCAGTTAAAGTCGAAGTTTGACGTCGAGAAGGACATCATCTCGCCTTTCACTCTACTTCGATGTGCTTTTGCACCCGGAAGTGAGAACCTAACCGTCGAACGCTTGTTTGAGACCATTGAAGCCCACTTCCCACATCTAAACCTCGCTCAGGAGCTGCAATTACAAGTAAGTTTTTTCCGCTGACCTTCTTCCACCTCGACTGATCTGCGTTCATGGATAGGAAACACTTTGGCAAGTACTCTCGACGGTTCCTCTATTTCACGAAGACACTTCTCAATCCGATCAACACCCAACTTGGTCATATAACCCGCCAGAGCCAACGCGGCCGACGCAGTATCTGACTTCCCTCACGAACCTCAAAGCAGCGCTCCCATTTTCCACACCATCACCTCGGCCTCCTCGATTCCAGTACGCGTTGGAAGCCTTGACAGATCTCACAGGATACTTGACAGCCGAATCATATCCGCTTCTTTACGGTGCGGGAGGCTACCGACCGTCAATGGGAGTATATGGCACCTCTGTTCTAGCCAACCCACAGCAAGAAGACATAAGGAAAGAAATCCGGGCTTTGAAAGGGCTAGTTCTCAACAGGTTTGTTAATTTGTATTGTATTTTATTTCCCCTTTCTGAGCGCTCACATACTCTCGTTTTGCGATATAGACGGACGTTCACTCTTCCGAAGCCTCCTTCGGCTCCACAACTCCAACCTCAATCGAGTGGATTGTCTTGATTACTAGCATTTGTGCTGGTTGTTCTCTCACTTTGTTTGTTCGCCCCTCCACGTGTTCAAATAACCAAACTACCATTCCGACGTCAAAATGCTCAGAAACTGACACAGTGGTAATACTCGAAGTTTAAAATTTAATTTTCTGTAATAACCCGTATCTGTGCAATTTCATTGCAATAACGTACCTTTTGTTATTCGTTCGGATAGAGGACTTGCTGGAGTGCGGAAGCATTCTGCAAACCGATGAGATTTCAAGAGTCCGTGTTTAGTACAGTCTATCTGAATTAATACTGGTATTGTTGGATGTGAACCCTACTACCAGATGATCAGAACCAAGGTAAATACAGCCACACTGACGGTGACTAGCTGATGGGGGGGGGAGCGTCCAAAAGTCGGTGTATATATGATATTGAACCTGCATTGGAAGAAGGGGCTGGAATGCGCGTGTGAGCTGTATAATTATGGTTTTATGATCGTCAAATGTCTATGAGGAGAGTGGTTCAACCAGCGAGAGGTGTCTACAAATAATCAAAAAGGTGAAAGAAAATGCTGATGATACAGACAGAATGATGTTGCAA
>QLOR01000422.1:0-20633 GCA_003313825.1 Sarcodon aspratus
ATACTTTGCCACTACCAAGCTACTTACTCGACGTCAGGCTCGTTGGTCGGAATTCCTTTGTCAGTTCAACATGCTCATTAAATTCCGTCCTGGGAAACTTGGAGCAAAACCCGATGCTTTAACTAGACGATGGGACGTCTACCGTGAAGGGGGAAGCAGCGACTCCGTCCCCGGAACTCCCAACAATCTCCAACCCTTATTCACTCAAGAGCAGCTTTCTGAATCCCTCAGAGCAACGTATCTCGCATCTCCAGTCATACGCAGTGCAATCATCATGGATATGGAAAAGCTCCACAATGATATCCGGAATTCCTTGCCACTGGATCCTCTCTCTTCCAGACAGCTCCCTGTCCCTACAAATCCAAAGTGGACCCTTGGCAGTGATGGCCTCCTGCGACGTTATGATCGTATATACGTCCCGGACTCCGATGACCTTCGTCTTCGAGTCCTGCAGTACAAACACGATCACATCCTTTCAGGACATTTCGGACAGAACAAGACTTTACAGTTAGTTCGTCAGGAATACTTCTGGCCGGATCTCTGCGCTTTCGTTCAGAACTTTTGCGGTTCTTGTACGACTTGCAAGCGTTCAAAGGCTCCTCGACATAGACCCTACGGATTCCTTAAACAACTTCCAGTTCCAGAAAAGCCATGGAATTCCATTTCAATGGATTTCATCGAGCAACTCCCGGAATCCTGCGGATTCACGTCTATCCTTGTTATCATTGACAGACTGTCTAAGCAAGGTATTTTCATTGCTACTGTGAATGAGATAACAGCCCAGGAACTAGCGCGATTATTCGTCCTTCACGTTTTCTCCAAGCACGGAGTCCCTGAAAATGTCACTTGTGACCGGGGCTCCGAGTTTACCTCACACTTCTTCCGTTCTCTAGGTCAATCTCTGAATATGAAGATCCACTTCACGTCTGGCTATCACCCGGAAGGCGACGGACAAACCGAACGCCTCAACCAGACGCTTGAACAATACCTTCAAATCTTCTCCAACTACCAACAAGACAACTGGTCGGAACTCCTACCGCTCGCCGAATTCGCTTACAACAATACCCCTGGTGCTACCACCGGAGTTTCTCCTTTCTTTGCTAACAAAGGTTACCACCCAAACATTACAGTTATTCCAGGACTCAATCTCGTCTCTCAACGAGCTCAGGAATATGTGGCAAACCTCGACGAGCTTCACGTGGAACTCCGTTCTCAAATGAAACAAGCACAAAAGCGCTATCAAGGTCCCGCGGATAAACGACGGAGTTCCCCTCCTGACTTTAAAGTTGGTCAACAAGTATTCGTTCGAGCAGAACATATCTCTACTACGAGACCTAGTAAAAAACTATCTGAGAAGTATCTTGGACCTTTCGAAATTATTGCTAGACCCGGTACTCACTCTTTTACCCTACGGCTTCCGGAACATCTCCGAGCCATACATCCAGTCTTTCACGTTTCACAGCTAGAGCCAGTGACTCCCAACGTCATTCCCAATCGTTTCCAACCTCCGCCACCTCCGGTCGAAATCGACAGCGACTTAGAATATGAAGTCTCGGAAGTCCTCGACTCCAAGATCGACAATAGACGACGTTGCAAATTATTGTATTTGGTTAGATGGTTAGGTTATGAAGGAACTGATGAGGAAACATCCTGGTTACCAGCTACAGAGATGGATCACGCCCAGGAACTCCTATCGGATTTCCATGCTCGGTATCCGGACAAACCCGGTCCCTTATGATTTCGTTACGACTTCGTTATGTTTTCAAACATCATTCAAAACCCTTTCATTGAGTTCTTATGATTTTTATTATGATTCTTCTTATTGATCACACTTTTGTTAACACCAAGAAAAAAGATTATTATTCACTATTTACAATAATTACTCTTCTTCTTCGTCACCATCCTCTCCTGAGTCCTTGTCCGGAACTTCCTCCGGAACCTCCTCCGGAACCTCCTTCAGGACTTCCCTCTCGTCATTAGGAGCCCTTCCTCCTGTCATCACCTCTGGCAACGAATACGCCACATTCGTCACCCCTCGGTGGCGCGCCCACTCCCGGAACTCCTGCCCTTCCTCCGCAAGGTTTCCGACCTCCCGCCGCAAGGCCTCCTCACCATCCTCAGACAGCAAGTCCGAGAAGGAATCCGGACCGTCATCCGTGTAGTACTGCTCCCCTTCGTACAGCTGGTCGTCCATGATCTTCTTGATGGTCATCAGTGTGACCATGATCCCGTTGGCGGAGTAGGAAATGTCCCGCAAAGGCCTGGCGATGGCCGTGAGCGCTGCCAGCAGTTCCGCGGGGACAGCGGCAGTGGGGGCAGCAGGGGCAGTGGGAGCGGGTGCCGCAGCCACGCACTTGGCTTTCGCCTTTGCGCATGGTCGACACGCAGACTTCCGGCGGCTTATCTCCTTTACGCAGACCGCGCCGGCAGTCTGCGAACATCTACGAAGAAAGAAGTCAATACAGAGTTAATTAAAAACAAACCGATTACTCACCTCTGGCAGGCTGGTTCCATCAGAACCAGCGACGGCTCGGCGGTCCCGACGGACCCCGCCTCCTCCTGC
The DNA here is from genome assembly GCA_003313825.1 of Sarcodon aspratus. NCBI lineage: Eukaryota > Fungi > Basidiomycota > Agaricomycetes > Thelephorales > Thelephoraceae > Sarcodon > Sarcodon aspratus. The sequence goes on from QLOR01000422.1 coordinate 2,564, forward strand.
TCCTCTTCGTCGTCGTCCACAAAGAACAACGAGACCCTCGACTTCTTTGCCCTCTTCTTTGAGGGCCCGGCTTCCTGCTCGGCTTGTCCCATTGTCTTCCATATTTGGACATCTATTGTCTCTTTTGTTCTATTGTTCCATTGTTATCTCTATTTAGACAACATTTAGATCTGAGATGGTACTGGTTGAGGGACATCATCAGTTCTGGAACAATCAAGCCAGAATTTGTTCCCTCTCAGGACATGGTTGCAGACATCCTCACCAAGCCCCTGATGCGCCCTCAAATGGAGAAATGCAGGAAGTCAATGGGATTGGTATGTTAGAACATGTTGAGTTGTTCCATCATGGGGGATGTTAGAAGTTGTGATGCAACAACCTTAGACAATGATGGCACGCTTCTCCTTCCGCCGCGCCTCCTCGGCCACCCGTTGCTCCACTGTCTCTGCAGCTACACGCGCCGCCTCTTTCTCTGCGGCCTCCTTGGCCGCCGCCTCCTCGGCCTTCTTCTTCGCCTCCGCCTCCGCCTCCGCTGCCAACCTTGCCTTCTCCTCCTTCTCCTTGCGTCGGGCTTCCTGCTTGGCGACGAGGAGGGCTCTCGCACCCTGAGCGGCGGCTTCCGCGGCACGTTCGATCGCGGACGGCGTGGGAGATGGCGAGCGGGATGGGGAAGACATAGCAGACGATTCTTTAGGGTTGAGGGCGGAGGGCGGGAAAGTAGTGGAATACCAAGAAAGATACTCACACCAGGTATTTGTACCCGGACTCCCGTGGGTCATTGTTTGGTTATTTGGTCATGCCATTATTTGGTCACGTTTATTGTTTGGTCACAATGGCGCCTCGTGGGCTCGGCGCTAAGGGGGAAGCACTGTCAAGATCCGTTCCAAGTTCCTCAGGGATTCCGCTCGGACTCCGTTATGGTTACGTTTTATTGTTTTGTCTTTGTTTTATGTTCTTTGATTATTCGCTTTAGTAAAATCAGTTGCATGTTATTCTTTTGTCCTCCGGCTTATAGGCATTCCGAATTACCGCTCCATAGGCACTCCGCTTTTATCACGTTTGTGTTATGATTACTTTTCGTTATTACTTTTGATTACTTTTCCTTATTATGATTCCTTCGGACTCCTAGTATATAAACCGTAGTACTTCGTTTGTATTCTGCAGTTCGAATATCATCCCAGACTCGCATCCTCGTCCACCTTAAGTCTCGTACTCCTCGGAGTTCCGTGCGGAAAAGCTTCAACTTAAAATCAAAAAATTCATTTTCAACTACTAGGTTCATTTTCAATACCTCGTGACACCATAGTAGTGGAGATTGAGAGGGAGATGCATAGTAATCGGCAAGCCTCGGGGATGAATCGATGAAGTTGGAATCTACAGCTGCTTAATTCTGACATACTAGTAGTAACGATTATCGGCGCCATCGCGTCAGTTACTCCCTAAGTAACAAAGGTTTCTTGTTGGTTATGCGCATCGGTTCTTCAAGTTGAAACTCGAAGTCATATAAGTAACTGCGAAAGTCTATCAAAATCAATTCAGATCTAGGAGTCAGCTTCGTTTTTCAGGGTGTTGACTCAGCATTATCGCCAACCTGGGACGGCTAAGGCTTCGGGAATTTTGCGATAGTTCTCACGTTCTCTCCATCTGCTGCTCTGCTCCTCTTCTGGCTCATACAGAAGAAGCTCGGTTAGTCAAACACACAAAGCTGATAATCAATGGTGAACACAGGTCTGTCGAGTTTTGTAAATTTAGGCTTTCCGAATTTATTCTTCAAGTGAATGATTTGGCCAATTTCATACCCTCGGATGGGAGTTCTCTTTGCACGATGCCAATTCACCAACCTTCCATATAGAGGAGGATCATGATACGCCAATACTGGATCCGACGCATTCGTTCAAATGCGATGAGATTTCTCCTGGCATACAGGAAGCATGGGCCGTTAATCGTTATTGACAGTAATAATCATTTTTTGGGTGAAGCTTCACTCACAGTAGTGGTAACTGTAAGCAGAACTCTTCCAAAAACTAACACGAAGCTGTAATAGAAATGTAAATTGAGATGGTTGCAATGAACGACATCCAATGATGGAAACACTAGAGAACTTGACGCATAAATACTCTTTTCTTGAGGATGAAGGAAGTTGAGTGACTCTAGTATATATATGAGTCATTGAAGACGCTGTCGACTTTCACTGGCCCCGGTGAGCAAACGCGCTGACGTATTGACTCACAAAAATTCGGAAGCTTTAATAGGTTATGTCACATATTATGTGACGCAACTCAAGTCCTGCTGAGTACTACGTGACTGCGCTTGCTACAGACTTCCCCCTCGACGACCGAGCAAAGGCTGCTCCTGCGCGGCTGTCATGTCGCCTAAACTCTTATCTCTTCATACGCTGTGGATTCTACCGATCACTGCACGCGGAGCTTTGGCTAACAATAATAACACTTGGCGAAACGGAATCATTACATCCAATTATCAGTCATTGGTATGTCCGGCAGCGGGAGTTAGATTTAGATAATGATTCTGACAATTCACTCAGGGCTTGAACTCTTTACCAAGTCAAGGTTCGTATTCAGGTTTCAAATGTCGAGGTTCCGGTTATGGATTCTATGACTTAGAGAAATGTCCACCATGCTTCAATTGCATGCTTCCCGCGTTTACGTGCGGTCAATACGGTGAATGCGATCGCTTTAATGGGCAATGTAAGTGCCCCCCAGGTTGGGGCGGCATTGATTGCCTGACTCCGCGTATGTGCTGGCCTCATAGTCTTTTGCCTTTCACTGAAGAGTTGGTGCAGAGTGCGACTCACTTTCGGATGGAGATCGACGTCGCTTGCGCGAGGATGGAAAACAATGCGAATGTAAATAGGGATGGTCAGGGATTAATTGTAATGGTGAGCGCGCAGCCTACACGCTTTACTTGATCTCCCACTGCAACTCCTTTTCCAGTGTGCAAGACCGACGACTCTTGTAAGGGGTTCCCTTTACGTGGTGGAAACCCGACCACATCCTTTAGTGATGATGGCGACGATGACGAAATCACCGGCATGACCTGTTTCAAGGGCGGACTGACGGTATTCAACAATCATCAATTCTGCGATGTCACGAGTATGTCCTGTCATCTTGTCGTCCCTCGCCTTTATCTCATTGCGATCCAGCCCGGAAGATTGTGGAAATGCTTCCTGACCGCCCACCTCAAGTGACATTCAGTTGTGACAGTGGTTCAGAAACCTGCGATTTCCAGTTCTGGACAGCCCAAGTTGAATCCTTTTACTGCGCACTTGACACCTGCAAAACCGAGTTCAAAGTTGGTTACGATCAAAATACAACCCAATACAACTGTGATCATATGAAGTGCAGTTGCGTGCCTGGACGTTTCATCTGCGGGGAAGACGGTAGCGTCGGTGAGTAATCATAAATTATTCTAGATTCTTACTGAGAATCCCACCATGAGATATCGGAGACTTTTTGGATGAGGAAATTCGTGGACCAGCCTCATTCACTTGTCAGACCGGCTCGGGCTGTCGTTTCGAAGAGCCCAACACGAATCAGCTAATCAACGATATTTTTGGTGACGGATACATCTCCTTGAACTGCGAAGGTGGTGAATGCGTGCACTACTCTCAAGTTCCTGGCTACATCAGTCCACCTAAACCAGATAATACACGTTGGATTGCTCTCAGTACCGCTGGGGCTGGCCTAGTTGTCATTATGTCCACGGCTAGTATGTTTGTCTTAGCATCTATAAAGTCATTTTATACTTATTCCTCTTCGTAGTTTTGTGGTACGCCGGTCGCGCTCGCATAGGCGATTTTGGCAAGATTCGATTACCAGACAACGAAGCATCCAAGCTAATGACAGATCACGTTCCAGCCTCGCTACACTTTACCGACATAACATACACACTCGGAGCCCGCACGATTCTTAATTCTATTAAAAGCCCGGTCAGATAATGGCCATTATGGGTGCTTCAGGTGCCGGTAAATCGACGTTTCTAGATATCCTGGCCCGGAAAAGCAAGAAGGGTGTTGTCAGTGGCACAACTCTTGTGAATGGCCGGGAAGTTTTGGATGCGGACTTCAAAAAAGTGATGGGATTCGTTGATCAAGAGGATACCTTAATGAGCACTTTAACGGTCTACGAGACTGTCTTATACTCTGCACTTCTAAGGTTATCCAGGGAGATGAGTTTGGAAGCCAAGAAGTTCAGGACTCTAGAAACGATGCACGAGCTAGGCATCCTGAACATCAAAGACATGAGGATTGGCGATTCGGGTGAGCAATTATCATCAGGGCTGGTTTAAATACTGATTATATGTAGGCCATCGTTCAATATCTGGCGGAGAAAAGCGCCGTGTATCGATTGCTTGTGAATTGGTTACCAGTCCTTCGATACTATTCCTTGACGAGCCTACTAGTGGTCAGCACATTAAATCTCTCTTCTTCACTTCTGTTGGCTAATTCATCCCCTCCAGGTCTCGATTCGTTTAATGCATTCAATGTCATTGAATGTTTGGTTTCTCTGGCCAGGAATTATAACAGGACTGTTATCTTCACAATTCACCAGCCTCGCAGTAACATCGTCGCTCTCTTCGATCAGCTTGTTCTATTAGCCCAAGGACAACTAGTATATGCCGGAGCACTTTCCAAATGCCAAGATTATTTTGAGAGCATCGGACACCCTTGCCCACCTGGATTCAACCTCGCTGATTACCTAAGTAAGTTTCAGTATAATATAAGGAGGAGATCCACTAATGTAACTTCAGTTGATATCACAATGCATGCCGTTAATAACACATCGGGGTCGGAGTCCGGATCAAATGAGAGTCCCCCTCCTGAGCAATCTACTACGCCCAACGATATCAGCTTCGGCGATGAAGAAAATGGACTAAATCACCCGGTTCCCCTCTCTGTCAGGACACCTACCGTACAGTCATCAACCGTTGTAGAAGATGAGACAGAACTACAGCCAAGGGCTTTCTCATTGGCTACTGCCACTGGAGGTTTTCTCAAGAAGAAAGCTTCGCAATTGTTAGACGCCGTTTCATTAAGTTCTCACAAAGGCCACAACTCGATGGTTGCACCGCGACTGGCCACTCTGGTTGACTCGTACACCAACAGCGATATTGCTGCCGCGATCAAAGAGGAAATCGAGGAAGTCAAGAATTTGACGGGAGAGAACGGGACCGCGAATGAAGGAGAATTACGTGATGTAGCGATCGAAAGCTCGTTGTTGAGAGGTAGGAAGAGAGCCAGCTGGGGGATGCAATTCAGAATTTTGAGCGGGAGAGCGTTCAAGAATTTATACAGAGATCCCGCGTTATTGGCTGCCCATTATCTCTCTTCTATCGTGTTGGCCTGTAAGTGAATCTCCGTCAACCGTCAATCTCCTTAGATAACCTTTGTATTCAGTGCTGTGTGGCCTGTTTTACCATAACGTTACGTGAGTTTCTTTTACTCCTCTGATCTTTGATATCGTGTTGAATGTCGTGTTGATTGGCTCTTCAGTAATGACATCAGCGGCTTCCAAAACCGACTAGGTACGTACCGTACCGCATTATTTGCTGCAAATGACCGTGCCTTACTGCTTCGATGCGATAGGGGTGTTTTTCTTCATTCTTTGTCTGTTTGGGTTCTCTTCGTTATCAACATTGGGTCTATTTGCGAATGAACGACTTTTGTTTTTACGCGAGCGGTTGGTTCCTCTCTTCTTGTCATGAACAGTCACTTATACAAGTTCGATCAGATCAAACGGATACTACTCGTCATTTACGTATTTCTCGTCCAAGCTGCTATTCGACATTCTTCCCCTCCGAGTTGTGCCTCCGCTGTTGTTCGGAGGTATCGTGTATGGACTCATCAGGCTTGTGCCTAGCGTTGTTGCCTTCTGGAAGTTCATGTTGATTCTTGTGTTGTTCAATCTGTCGACTGCTACTGCAATCCTGCTCGTTTCGATCGTATTCGAGAGTTCTTCTGTTGCTAGCCTTGTTGGGACCCTTCTTTTGTTATACAAGTAAGTTCATCTTTTTATGTCTGATTGGCTGAACTAAACTACTTCTAGTCTCTTGTTCACTGGGTTGTTGATAAACAAAGACACCCTTGGCAAAGGATTAGAATGGCTACTTACAATTTCGTTCTTCCATTCCGCGTTCGAGGGACTGGCCGTGAACGAGCTGAGGTACCTGCAGCTGAAAGAAGTCAGATTAGATTGCAACTCGTTATAAGACAATGAGAACAATGCTTATCGGACAGAGCAGTCGTTGTCAGTCCCTTTCCGTCTCAAACCACATATCCCTTCACATCGGAGCCACCCAGAGTCAGTTCCTGGAGTCGCGTTTTCGAGTCACGAAATTATCCGACTCGAAAATCTCTAGTGTCGATGTCCTCCGTCGAGGCTCACGACATAGCGTTGGGCACGTGATGTTGATTTCCATTAATCTTAGCATCTCTCAATTGTTGGATGTGTCTTCGCCTCCATCAGCCACTCGTTCGACCAACAATCATCATGTCCACCACAATCAACCTCAACTGTTGGACTCATGGCGAAGATCCTGGTCTCATCTTTCCAGTCGAGATTCCGGCGACAAAGACTGTCGGGGCTCTCAAGAAAGCAATCAAGCGAAAAGAAGCATGTATTCGAACACGTCGACGCCGATATGCTCGTACTCTGGTAAGTCTCCATCCCCGCTGACGAAGATCTTGAAGAGAATCTCAAAAAGTTCAATCTAGATGATGTACGGTCACTCTCACCTTTCGCAAAATTGTCAACGATTTTTGCCAGGCACTCCGTGGACGACCACCTCAATATCATTGTAGAAGTCCCTCCTACTGGTCAGTTCGAATTTGTTCCAGCCTTCGTAGCTCCTCATGACTCCAGTAGCCATCCATCCGACCCTGAGCTCTGAACCACTTCAACTCCACTGTTTGGTGCTTGGCGAATCTCGTAATCGCATCTTCGCAGTTGAGATTGCGGCAACAAAGTCTGTCGGGGCTCTCAAGAAAGCAACCAATCACAAAAAGAGGCATGCATTTGAACATGTCGACGCCGATACGCTCGTACTCTGGAAAGTTGCCATCCCCGTCGACCAAGACCTCCAGGAGAACCTCGATAAGTTTCAGATCGTCGATACAGGCACTTTGTCACCAGTGGACCCACTTTCCATAATATTCTCAGCTTGCACCGGTCGCCAAACCCATGGTTGAACCTTGGGTTGGTGACAATCGCTCCTGTCTCCTTGCATCCATCTGCATGCCCGTCCACCGAGTCGCCAATCCTGTGGATAAGCCATGGGATTGGCGACAACGACCTTAAACGTGTTGAACATCGGCCGGGATTCAAGGTAAGCCGCTTTTTTACTTCTCTTTAAATGTTTACACCAACTACGTAAGGGCATCTTCAAAGACCATTTGGTTGAAAGGTGTCTGAAGGTGATAGGTGCGAATGAGATCGATGGACGTTTCAAGGCAGTGACTCCGCACCCAGGCCCCGGTATTTTAAGAAAGGTATATCGAAAGTCAAGCAGTAGAGAGGAAAACAGATAAAACAGATGTAGCGTGATTTTAGTTGTATTTTGCATAGAGGTGCGCAAGTCCGCATGGTTAAGGCCGCTCATGCAATTATTGACTTCATCTATTTGGCACAGTTTCAGTCTCATACTACCGATCAATTACACACGAACAAGGGTATTTTTGTCCAGCTTGGGCAGCGCAATCACTTCAACATTCCAAAGATCCACTCGATGATCGACTATGTTGAGATGATCAAGTCTCGTGGTGCTGCTGATGGTTTTAACACTGAAACCTCTGAGCAGCTCCATATCAATCTCGCCAAGAATGCTTTTCGAGCAACCAACCAGCACGACTATAGTGCACAGATGACACTTTGGCTTCAGCACCAGGAAGCTGTGCAAGTTTAATTCTTTCTTTGACTGGCTTCAGAGATCACTGCAAGCAAGCAAGCTGGATCAGGATAGTGTTGGTGAAGATGAGGAGGACATACATGATACTGTAGGTGCTTCCTTCCTCCTTGTCTTCATGTCTCGAAAAGATTATTGGTTCTTGCATGACTGTCGGTGGGCTTGACGTGGGCATTAATCCTGTGGGGTTGGATGGAATCGATCCTTGAGGAGATGAGCGTTGGAAGTCTAATGGAAAGGAGTTCGCCGGCAGGAGGGGAGGACTGTCGAAAACATCGCATTGGCCGCTTGAGACCATCTGCCTAGCAAGTGGCAAAATTTGCCTGTGTGGAAACTCAAACACGACTAGGATATCCGACATCAAAGTGTGTTAATCTTCCTCCATCGCAAATATCTCTACAGGGCTACGACTCATTTTCTCCCCACAGACTCGGATACAGGTGTTCACGGCATCTCCAGCAGTGATGTATACCGGAATTTGGAATGCCTTCAGCCGGATATCTGCAACAGAAGGGTTACGACGGTTGTACAGAATGTCTTTGATAACGCCACCCATGCTCGCATGGACGAGGCAGTGCTTGCCGAGACTGCAGAGGAGGATCTCTCGAATTTCGGTCTATCGGGTGCGGCGGGGCTTCTTGTCACGATTGTATCGAGCTCGGAGGGATTGCTTGATTTGAAGTACAAGGATTTTATGGACGCGAAGGCGTTGATTAGAAGGCATCCAGAGTTGTTAGAGAAACTGAAAGAAGCGTGGAATATTCAGGCATTCAAAGACATACGGAATTTGAGTATGTCACATTTTGTTCTAATCAAAAGAGCCTCCCCTCATAACAGTGCTTCGCTTTCTAGAAATCCTTTGTGCAAGCGCGTATATCGACGGTGAGAACAATCGCGACGAAAAGGGCAACCAACTCCTAGAAGTGTCTATTGCTGCCTCTGTACTGGGTAAGCAACTGTCGCTCTTCCCAAATTTCAACATTCTCATCGTATGAAACAGCAACTGAATTGTCCTGGGAACAACCATATATCGGAGACGCTCCAGAAGCACTGTGGAGCCACATCGCGGGACATCACAAGAATCGGTTTCCTTCAGGAAGCACTATTTACGCTCATTTCCTTGCCATCGTTCAGTCATCTGGTATGGGCAAATCTCGAACAGTAGACGAGATGGCAAAAACTTATTTCGTGATCCCAATCAATCTTAGAAATCCGGAGGGTCAAGGTACGATAATAGCCGCGTTGTAATTTTCCCTGAGTAAATTTCTGTTTTTCCTAGGGTTCCCTGCATCAGATACAGCGGCCTATCATTTTCTCATGCACCCAGCATCCCAGGACGAGGCGTTCTTGCGTGCCCATGCATTTGTAACGTCCATTTTTATTGAGACAGCAACGATAGTTCGTCAGCTTGTGGTCGACGGGACAGATCATAAGGACCTTCCTGGGGCATTCCGGCACTTCATGACTGATGGTCAAAAAATGCGCGTGCACAACAAAAATAGATAGAGACTTTATACCAATGTGGTAGAAAGGACAACGCAGGTACGTTGAACTATCCTAAATCTTTGCCCAGGCCTAATGTATTGATGCAAAGATGCTTGTAGAGGCTAAAAAGCCTCGAGATGAGGATGCGGTCACCTCAGCCGAAAGCCGAAAGCCTCCGGTGCCCAAGCTGCGTTACGGCGGTTAGTTAGGAGCTATCTGTTATGGGCGATATTTTCCTGCTGATTTAACCCTCTAGACAAGGAATCACTCTCGGTCACAGATGCGGCAGATGTGTTAATTACATGTTTGCTTGGTGAAGAAGACCACGACCCACCGCCTTCTCCGACACCTGGTGCTACGAAACCTTCTGCACAACTTGCGGAAATAGGGGCAAGCATGGAGGCGCCCGATCCCCCACTGTTGAAGATCGACGAACCGGTCATAGTACTGGCATTTGATGGGGCACACACGTTGACAAGTCGGAATCAAGAAAGTTCGTCTCCGACGTGGTCTGCATTTTCAGAACTTTGTCGCTGTCTGAGAGCGCTGAATGAGCGCCAGCTGTTCTCCCTTTTCCTTTCTATGATGGGAAAAATAACCCAATTCACCTCAGCAAAGTATGACGATATTTCGATGCATGTCCAGTTGGGCGAACTCGTGTTAATCATCCCCTTCACCGACCTTGGCTTTGATCAACTAGCGCGGAAGATTGTTATAGATGGGTCATGCACCTTGGAAGAAGTTGCTAGTGACGCGCACATGGTGACTCTCGGACGCCCTTTGTAAGAGTATTCTAATCGCATAGGCAACGTTAATGATGACCCGGAACTTACTAGGTTCTGTTCTCGCTATTACCTGACCAAGAATCTAGACATTAGACAATGGATTGTTCGTTTCGCAACTGAAAAGCCCCTGAACAAGGCACAGCCCTTTCATCAACTTGACATCGCTCAGAAGCTGGCCTGTCTTTCTCAACGCCTACCAATTGAATTCCATTCGACAACGTACACTTCTTCAGCCCAAGAACAGCAGCAGGTAGAGGCACACATGCGGGTCTGCCTCCAGGCTTCGAGAGCATGATCTCCATATGTCCATCGGAACCGGGTTGGTGTATTTGTGAGATGATACATACAGAGGACCATATATTTATATCATACATTTTTAAGAGCAGATTGAAGTACTCTATGAGTAATAACATTACCACGAGACCATTGTGCCATATGAGGATTTTTCCTTGCCCATGTCTTCCAAGATTTGGGATTCTTGGCACTGACACGGTTCATAGATGTTCCATGAAGCTGTTCTGGAGCATTCCATATCCAATGAGCATCAGTCTCTAATTCCACAATAACCTTATAGTCTGCATAGACAAAATTGCTCTCATCAGGCTTTACCTATTAGATAGATTAATGAATAATGTATTATGAAAGAAATGAACTCCCTTACACTTGCAGATCTTTCAGATATCCAACCAGCTGTAACTGAATCATCTTTATCATAGTGCATAGCAGCACAATAGCCATAAGCAGCAAATGATGATGTATCTGGATAACCAAATCTGTTTATGAGATTAGCATCAATAGCCTTGTTCTAGAATCCAGATAATGAGTTTTTGTCAAACAATAAATAAAAACACTAACAAGCTGAGCTTTGGCAAAATGAGGGAGAAAGCCTTGTAGAAAGGCAAAATTCCTGGCTTGCATAACTTGAATAGCAAGAAGAATTTAGCAATTCAAGGCACAATAGGATATAAAATTCAATATCAGCTTACCTGGTCTATCTCGAGTAATCTCAAACCTGAGAGAAGTCTGCTGTTTTATTCTTGCCAATACTTGGAGTGTTGGATTTTTGCTTTTTGCCTGTTCAATAGGAGGCAATATATTGTGAATGATGCCATTATCAGAGTGAATTCCCAGTGAAGTTTTAACAAGTGAGCCCTTTGTTAAAAAGCCACGTTTGATTGCCTCTCTATTCCTGATAGAGAAGATTAATTTAGATATTACATTGATATTAAAAAATAAAAACTCACATTATAGCTTGGACAATTGCATCTGTCTCAACTCTCAACAGCTCCTGAGTTATTGAAGTTATTGTTCTGCTAAAAGTATTCATTCCATAAACCACAGCCCCAATCTTAAAAAAAATAAGAGATCAAAAATAAAATGATAAGCATAACCACATACTATTTTGGCTTCTGTTGGCTTATTATCCTCAGGGTCTGCCCTCTCCCAAAGAATTACACTCTCCTTCTCATTGGAATCTGGCCCTGGTCGGCAAATCCTAACCCATTCTTCATCAACCATGATAACATCACCAGCTTCATAGGCATCAGCTTCTACCCCAATTTTGAGTATGTCATCTGACTCTACAACAATCTTGTTGAGCATTTGTTTAGATTCCTCTGGTGAAACTCTAGTAGATTTTAGAGCAATTGATAAGACAGCTAAGTGATAGCCAAAAATTCACTAACCTATCACATGGAACCCAGATGGCCCTCTTATAAGCAACTTCACCTGTTTTCTTTGCCTCAAAAATCACCCTGGCTTCAAGCTGACAATCTCCTACTGATTGAGCTAGGGATGATGGAATGCCTATAACATTTGAATATTTTTTCGTCTGGTCACCAGCCTGAAGATCTTGAATGAATTGGAAAAACTGTGTCAAGAGTTGCTTATAGAAAGCATCTCTTGTATTTAGTTGATCATGATCAGTACCATGATAACATCCCTGTGAATAGATCCATATCAATAATAATAATATATTAGTATCAGCTTATCACACACTCTTTGCCATATACCATTGAAGTCATATTGCTAGAATAACCATTATTCAGATAGAAAACAGAGGTATTTGAATTACATACCGTTTTATTACCAACATTTCCTGTTGAGACTTGATTTCCATTTATCTCAATATTTCGATATCGTAAGAGACGAGGGTGGAACAGCTCGTGATAGAAGGAATAGCCATTGACAGCAGATAAACTTGCTTTGATAATAAGATCATTATCAACAGGCCACTCTTTGATGATATCACCCAGGATCAAGTTGATCCCAGCAGCCTGTTGTTTGGTGTGTTTTGCCTGTCCAGTAGTCTTGTGCAAATTGAAGATTTCTGTCCGAATTGGCATGTCTTCATCAACAGGCTTCAAGTTAAATACTCCTTCATTTTGTAGTGAAAAATCCATAGATGCATAGCGGCATCGTCCAGTACGGGGGAAGGGATCATCATCCATATGAGATGTCTCTGGAAAAGGCACATGATTACACACTTCATATCCATCAAGAGGTCATCAAAAAACTAACCATTTGATAAAGTTGCGGTTGGAGTCTCAGTCAGAAGTGTGAAATTGGATTCATCAGACTCATTGGAGTCATCAAATCCACCAACAAGGTTAAGTTCTGAAAGAAGCGCCATGCTGTCTTGTAACGACTGGTTGATGAGGTGATGGTCATACGACTCGGATTCACGACTTGGAGTTTGGACAGTAGCTATGTTCCCCAAGTTGTATTCGCCTTGCGTATTTGTTCTTGCATGTTTGGACATTTCTAGTTCTACAAGGGTATTGTAGTAAGCTTCTATAGGTTTCTTTGATAAGCTTGTGAATAAAGATGTTATGATTTACCTGGCTGACCGGCAGTTATCTTGTGGTGGATAAAGATAAGACTCAAAATAGGTCGGATTTTGTATCAATTGAGAGAGGGGGTTCAGGAGGGTCTGTGCGTTCAAGGATCAAGGGAATTGGTCGAGAATTGAGTGAGATGGGAGATTTGGATATGGAGATGGAAATGATTTTTTTTTCGCAGCAGATCTGACTTGAGATTGGTGGAGTGTTGGGTACCAGATGAAAGATGGGATAAATGTGATCCTGTGTGTCGAAGAATTGAGGAAATCCGTCAGGAATTGGGCAAACTATGAGCCAATCTTTGTGGAAGAAAAATTTCACTGATTGAAAAGGGTAGAGGATGAGAGCTGGAATGTGGGACGTCTTGACCACAGAGAGCTCAATGAACTGCCTTCAGTTCAACCAAGGGCAGTTCTGGGTTGAGGACTTGGAGGAGGTAAATGGTAAAACTAGTGAAGAAGATGGAAATGGAAGTTGGGAAATCCCGGAAATGCAGTCTCCATCATGCAGAACCTCCAAGCTGGAAAGTGATTTCTCTCCGCTACTTCAAGTGTGCCAGATCTCATTTCACAATTCATTATCCTCTACTAGACATGTGCTGCAATTTTCTGAGCTACTCTACATCACAAGCAAGATGTTCAGTGCCACACTAGCTAAGGATATTCCGAGTCGGGCTACGTGCAAAAAGTTCATGGCCAACGTAAGTTGTCGTACGAATCTATCTGTGTTTGGACTCATTTGACATTGTACAGCCCCTCGGAATCTTTGTCGAAGACGAGACCAAGCTTACGCCGCATGGCCTACAGCAGCACTTCGTCAAGTTGGAAGAAACAGGAAACTCAACGAGTTGTTGGACAATGGATACGTTGGAGTTCAATCAAGTGAGTTCAAAACGTCAAACTTAGGCTTCAACTCATCGTTCTTCCCAGGTCGTCAAGTCAGTAGCGAGAGCAATTGAGCTTGACAAGCTGTTGGTGTCGGGCAATTTCCCGAGTATCAGTATTCACTCAGGTCTTGCCCAAGACGAACGGTTTGTTACACTGGCGATTCCTTGACTCGGCCATTGATGCTTTTCGACTCCAGGATCAGCCGGTACCCCGCATTTAAAGCTTTCGAAAAGTGCATTCTAGTTGCCACGAATATCTTCGGCCATGATATCGACGTTGAACGCGTCAATATCGTCGTGAATTATGATTCGCCCACAGATGCGGATAGCTATCTTCATCGAGTCGGGTGCGTTTTCATTCATCTTTCCGTTATTATTTCTAAAGGTTATCGTCTGTAGTCGTGGGTATGAGCGAGCTCGTGTCATCTACAAGGTGTGTTCTGCTACCCATCTTTTTTATTATCTGCTAGTGAAACGTGCTCCATTTTATCCTGTCACGGCTTCCCAAGTCTAAATCAGATGCACTATATGCGGCTTACACAAAATTCGAGAACAGCATGACACACTATCTACGCTTGAACTTACCCTACTTGGCAAACACATTCAATACGAAGAAGATTTGTTGCAGGGTAGTCGGAATTACAACGCATGGTTTGATTATGCCAGATTAGCAGAAGGCGCCCTCGGAGATCTTCGGCCGATGACTCGGAGGGCGCGACATTGGAGGAGGAAGATGATCCCTAGTCTCGTCGGGAGGGGGGGAATTTGTGAACGAGCTGTCGCCTAGGTGCCTCCGTTTAACAACTTTGGTAATTCCTTCAACACAGGCTCCAGTATCTGCTCGATTTCGGTATGGACGCACTTCACGACACCTTATATTAGAGTTCGTGCTTCGCTTGTACATCATGCTTGTACCAACCCGACATCGTATATCATATGAACCGAAATGACTACTAAATACAGAATATTACTACGATTGTCGTAACTCCAAAATTACAGCAAGAGGAAAGCTATTTTTTCTGCTGCTGTCTTAACTGATCAAGGGCAGCAACTCTCCTCTCCAAAAGATGTAGGGAGAGGGTAGCACTGTCAACTGTGGCATGAGCGGAGGAAAGTGCAGCAGAGGCAGCATTACTCATGGCCAGAGCCTCTTGATATTCGTCCTCAGTAGCTTTCAATTCGACATTATGGCAAGCCGGACGGGAACCGAGCCTGGGAAACGAGAAGTCGGGGAAAAGAGACGGCGTAGAAAGGCGGACAATACCTATTTTTTTTATCATTTAGATGGCAAGGATTAATTGATTTTGAACAAAGGGTCGCACTGTAGAGATTGGATGTGGGAGTTGTGTCACCCCCCTTATTGGATGCAGTCGAACCACGTTCCTCGCCGATGTGAAACCTGATTTCTGGTGAAGGAGCGGAAGAAGGATAATGAGAGACTCGAATCTTCTTAGAGGCTGGGGGGGTATCAATAGCTGTTACGTCATCGTCTTGAGGCTCGATATCGACTGAACCTCGTCTTTTTGATGTTTTCAGTGGTTGTCTGCGGGGTTTGGCTTCAGGGAGATTGTGGGTTCGGACGCCCTTCTCCTTCTGTTGCGCCCGGGTACTCGCATATAGCTTATCTTCGGAGTCAGCTTCGGGTGGGCGAGGTATGTTAATGTCTTTGGTATTCAGATGTTGGCTGTTCGAATATCTGCACCGTGCACTCGATGAGTTACAATAAGCGCATCTGCGGGCGATACGTCCTAGGCAATCTCGTTGGCCTTTCTTGCAAGAGTCGCACGGAATGACATGCTGAACCTATGTGAGCAATGAGTATGGAACGTGGTTGACAAAGGGAACAAATGGTGATGTACCCATAAATCGGAATCAATAGTCTCTGGCAACTGTTGGGCTTCTTCCTCCGACTCATTCAATAATGATCTCATCAAGATCACAGACTCCGATTTGTCTCGACCACGAGGGTGAATACCTTCTCCATCCAACTCATCTCGACCGTGCTGATCATTCGCCCCATTAACGTGCTCCTCAACTCGCTCTTCTTCTACCTCGTTTTCGCTATCACTGGCGTCTCTTGCCTTTCCGGCCACGTTCCTCGCTTTGGCTTTCTCATTCATCTCGCTCTGCCTACGTTTTGTCACCGACTTCTTTCCATGACATCTCTCTTTCTCCATATGTATATCCGCATTGATAACATTGCCATTCCAACTATCCCCATTTCTGTGTGCCTTGCTTTTATCCGTATTTGTCTCTCCCTGTCTAATGGTCCTTGAAGGATCGGTATCCGTCGTACGGTTATTGTGAAGATTATCAAATGCACTGGCCGAAGTTCTGGAAGTCTTGTCCCAACGATCATAATTGTCTTCCTTCTCGGTAACCTCTTGGTCTAAGGCGTAGAGGGATTCCACCGAATGAGCACCGCGGTTGGCCCACACTAACGCGCATTGCAAAGCTGGGGGGCGGAAAAGACCATCCACAAATGTGAGGTCTGCCACGGAGACGAGAGCCTTCTTGATCTTCTCGAGACTATCGAGTCGCTCCTCCATCTCGTGTTCAGGAGCGAGTGTCTTTAGAGCAAGACGAACTTCTGAGGCGGCGTAATTGATAAGGTCTTGCGCGGTAGAGTCAGACATAATAATGGAAAAAAAGAAAGGCTGAAGAATAATGGGTAAAGGTAGCTGCAAGCCACCGGTTCACGTATAGGTTCGTTCAACTCGGTCGCTATACTGCCACGAGTCGAATCGAATCGAGACTGAGTTGATCGCAAAACTCCGACAACTGTTTGTTAGCACTGCCAGTGAGGCTCTGAGAGCCATGAGTGAGACGATCCGAGTCGTAGCGGCGCAAGTTTTCGCCAGTCTCGACTCCTTCAGTTCCCGAAGTCAAGTTGTCAATGATTAAACAATTGCCTGCCAATCATCTGTTCTATCATGGTTGACCGTGTCACAGATAATCAGTCCCAATTGAATCACGTGACGTGACACGCTACTAAACAATCGGTAGCGGCGCCCACGCCAGAGTCCCCGACGTCTCCCTCCGAAACAAGTAATACGATAAATTGACAATAAGATACAACAGACTGTTTAACAGACACAGACTATATAGAACTCCTCTACCCCCCTAGATTTATCTACACCCAACGCTCTCTCCGCCAATGGTAGATACTGACCAGTCTTAACAGCATCGCATTTGTCACTAATGAGAATCACCGCCAATACGTTGAACGCTACCGCCGTATCAACCCCGTCGAAGCTCCCATAGCGTTTGTTGTACTCGTAGCATCTCACACTAAAGAACACAGTCACTGCGGATCCGGGGTAGAGCTGTTTCGTATGGGCGTTCTTGTGATCCCACCACATCCCAACGTTAAACCCCACGCCACGACCGTCATATACAGGGACTGCGACCAAGTGAGATCAACATTCCGAAGACCTGTTAACGACAGATCTCAATAACGCACCATGAGCACTCTTTTGCAAACACGACCCTTTGATAGGATAGGACCAATCTGACGGGTTATACAAAGGGTCGTATAAATCGCCGTGCTCTGAGGGGCTCCTAACCAAAACGCACGTCTCTTTTTTCATAAACATACTATTGGTCATTCACGCGTGGTGCAATCACCGGGTTTGTAGTGAGGGCAGAGATACGAGCCACCGTGTACAATGAAAGGTCACCCTCTTTCTTATAGAAAAGCGGGTCGACAATAGAACCCCTTCTAAATGTCCTCTTATTTATACGAACTCCTTCCTTGGCAGCGTCACAGTAGTCCCCTCAGGATCTCAGGAGCGTGTGGGCCACCGTGCGAACAAAAAAAAAAAAAAAGGAGGAGAACAGCAGTGTAAACGTGACCGTGCGAACGAAAAACCCCTACAATTCGAGCACACTGGGTTCCCCTAATGCCGTCAACAGAAAAGTATTACTTTATAAAGAATTCTAGACAGATCTAGGACAATCCAGAGGAGTCTAGGAGGAACTCGACTCCGTCCAGATCATAACACGTGACCGTGAAACTATGACGTAGGGGGGTACAGAGTACCCTACCTCTCCGTAAACGGAGAGTCGGGGATCAATCAATATATACACGATAAGGAATTCATTATGTTTTTTTGTTATCGATACATGTCCGGTTACTAATAATAATACTCTGATTATGA
>QLOR01000422.1:20727-73389 GCA_003313825.1 Sarcodon aspratus
AAGTAATACGATAATTTGATAATAACTTGAAGATGCAAGAGCAATGCGCAAAGACGCAAAGACCGTCGCCGAGTGGAAATTCCAGCGGATCATACCATGCCACGGTGTAGGTGTTTATTCAATCTTCCATAATCTCCTGTGGTTCTCATAGTTGACAGGACGTGATCGAAGACGATGCCGTTGCAGTCTGGAAGACGGTATACAGCAAGTATCTTGCATAGTATTGGAAGTATGGACACCTTTGCTTCTTTATTTTGTTTCTAATGTACCGTAGCACAAACTCGAGGATAACTGTCGTAAGTACAGAGCCAAGCACTGTTAATAATTATTAATTTTTGAAGACACCACGAATCCACGCGGTCCTGGACTCCTGTTTGCTTTCTTCGCGCGCTTTCTCCCAATCTCTTCTTTCATCTCTTCTTCGCTAATGTCGTGGCTGCCCATCGTGTACCAGATGAGCGTAGCCATCCCCATGGTTGCCGACAACACGCATCTTCAGCACCAAGATGTGTTAGAGCAAATATATAAGTAACGCAAGAAAAGGGCATACCCGAACATAGCCCCTGTTCCTCTCGGTCTCCAGCCCAGAATCTGCTGGAAGGGACCTGATGGCATCCCTCTAAGATCACTTGGGTCAATGTTGCCTGCCGCATTACCCTCGACAGGCAATCCCTGCACCAGGCATTGATCTTTCATCAATTGAGGGACGGATGCGCTAGCGAGCAACGGTGTAGCTTCTATAAAAACGGCCGCCATACCCTAACCGAGGCTGATCAGCTTCAAATAACATAACCAAAACAGTGAAAACTTTACCGCGGACATGTGCCATTCGATATGACAATGGAAAAACCAAGCACCGGGGTTGTCAGGTGACAAGAATTGAATAGCGTTGTGCGGCGGCAGCATTAATCACACTAAGAGGCCACTCTTGAATGTCGGTCTGGTGGAAAAAAGAGACAAGCTTCAGTTTTGTGGAACAAATTGGATTGTAGAACACTTACACCGTCTGCTTCAATGAGTCTCATGTCATGGCCATCGATCCAGAAGTAAAAAGACGTGAACGCCGAAGTATTAATTATCTGCAAGAGGTCATAATTTTACAGGAAGAATGGTCGAGACGTGTACGTACATACCCTTAGTCTGTAAGTTTTGCCTGGTTCAAAGGGCAGGGTCGCATTGTCATTGAAGCCGACATGCGACGTGGTGGGATAGACGCCATGAACGGCGGATTAAATTGGTCCAAGGTAAGATGTATCATTGGCGAAGTAGATCAGGAGAGCGTCTGAACATAGGAAAACGAGCGGTCGTATCGTTGCGCTCAAACTCGAGAAAAGGCGTACCTGGCATAAACCCTGAGAGCTAAAAGGTACATGTTGTCGTACGAGGGGTGTAAGCGTGACCGTGTGACCGAGGAAATTGGAGTTCGTTGGAGGTGGGATTGTGAACGTGACCGTGCGAACAAAAAAAACTGGGATTCGAGCACACTGGTTTCCCCTAGGTGCCGTCAGGAGAAAAGTAGATTACAAACAATTCTAGACAGACCTAGGACAATCCAGAGGAATCTAGAGGGAACTCGATTCCGTCCAGATCGTCACGTGAAGTCTCGTGCGACCGTGCGAAAGTAAGAAAGGTGGGTACAGAGTACCCTACCTCTCCGTAAACGGAGAGTCGGGGATTCCCAAATCTACCGGACTGTATAACGTGAGATACGAACGTGGTAATTATACAGTCCGGTTACCGGACTACACACCAGTAGTATACGACTCTTGTCACGGCACACCCGAACTATAACAAGTCTTTCATGCTTGGATAGATGGATGTAATTTTGTGCTATGACTCGGAGATGGGTAAAGTACCGACCTTGTGATTATGCTGTTAAGGGAATACTGTACGCGATTTGATTGGGTTAGTTATCACGGGTTTCTTCCGAATTCGACGGCATTTCAGATGCGTGTGAGGAGGACGCTCCCGAATCCTGCCTGGTAGACATGAAACAACCGCCAAGTCAGGAGAACTTCAAGGCCTCCATTTACTGGCACAGCTACCACTGGCATGGGGACGGGCCGGGTATTCCCTGCGCCACTGCAGCCTTATATGGCAATCAGTCTGAGTAGTGACGCGGCGGCGAGACGCCATTGGTTTGCATCTCCCTCAAATTTTATTTTCATCACTACTTGAATTGAGCTCGACTATGTTCTAGGAATTACCAGAGTTTGGAAGATGTTCAACTTCTGCCACAACGATTCTCAACGGCTTTCACTTCTTCCGTTGAATCGTTCCGATTCCTGAGTCCTTGTTACTCCGAGTCCGAGTCGTTCTATCGCAATGTTTGACAAGGCAAGGAACGTCTAAAAGGTCTGAATCCATGCTTGGGCGTCCACACTTATCTGCGAGGATTATATTTGCCGATGCTGTCCTCATAAAGTTAATCCACAACCAAGGCAAGTATCATTATGTTCCCTGCAATAACCTAATATACATGCAAAAGGTAACGTATGATCCTAGAACCTGCGATCAAATAAGGCCAAAAGCTTATCGGACAAACAGCTTTCACCACTGCTTCTTTCATATATCCTCAACGAGCCACCCGTGCAAACCAACGTTATTCTCCCTTCAAGACCGTACCTCTTTACCAATTGTTGAATAGTTCCCAAAACTCTTCTCAATTTCTTGAATCCTTTCTGGGCATCACTTTCAATTTGGACGAGGTCGCCTTGACCGAGTTGTCTCTTCCTTATATACTCGAATCGGCCTCGCTTGTGTACGGCGAGATAATGGTGGGGGGTTTGCGAAAGGTATAATTGTGGATAGGCGTCTGCCCAATCGAACTTTGCAACAGACAGTTCGGAACGAGTGGTCATCTCTATTATGGACGATTGTGGGACTTCTGATCCTGCACGTACGATTTTGAGTGCGGAAGAATCCACTGCCGGTGAAGGACCTGAACCGATTGCAAGATTGGATAACATATCTGCCAGGTCGTCTCCGCCTCCGCTGCTCGCTGTAGCTGCGGATACCTTAGATGCCACACCAGGCTTGGTTACGGTAGACGATGGGAGACATGCGTCGACTTCGAACCTTACAACCATCTTCAACCCATCGAAGTCCTTCATAAACGTACTATGAGCAGTTGGATGATGAAACACCCTTGGTTTTTACTCACGTAAGTAACGATCCTATGGTGCCCAGTGCTCTTCTGGCATCCGGCTGCCGGAGTTGTCGTCTCCTTCTCGAAATTAAAACCATAAGATGGCTGACGATCGCCAGGTTCCTCCTTATTTTTCCTCTCCCAACGGTTGAGGAGCACAGTGTTATCTCCAGCAAGCTGTGTATCAATCCGAAAATCCTTGGGAGGATCCCCTGCGGTGGAGGTGGCCCAACGAATCAACTTGCGCAACCCATTTCTATCAGTGACAAAATCGGCAGAAGACCAATCAAAGTCCGGCTTGTTCTCGTCGAGTATGAAAGTTTCGACAGCCTCGATCAACGGTAGCAAGACTTGTTTTCCAATTCGATACGCGTTTTGATCTATGAAATTCGCTCCACTGTCTAGCGACACTTGAAAGGGAAAAAACCGGTTCTTCCACTCTGGAGGAGAGCCTTGTATCGACATGGTGTCAAAGCTTGCCCTACAAAATTCTGATAAGTGACGCACCTGGTACAATGATTGTTGGCTGCTTGGTGTCCACCCAATTATAGGATCCTAGGTATGTGAGGTCCTTGATGACAATGTCTTTACCGTTCGATTCATCGGCAGGTCTGGATATGGTGCTGATTGATTCTGTTCGCAGACCTTCAAGAGGATCCCTCCCATCATTGACCACGCCACTTTGGCCTGTTTGTCTGTAAGATGTAGTACGAGCGCCTCGGAAGTTCTGACCACGGCGTACGTAGGACATGATTGTGAAGTATTGTACCGATACCCCATGCTTTATATACCACTTTGTGACATAACCAGAGGTAGAATTCTCAGAGACGGTCTAGTTCCTGATGGCTACGCATACGGGCCCTAAATGTGTGTTCTACGCCGCAGCTTCACAAGTTGATGCGCGGCTCGGAACCGTGATCGACTTCTCACGGCATTGTTATCGTATCACACGTGTACTACGGGATATAATGATGTTCATGGACCCAGTAAAAGATACCAACACGTGTCCATTTTTTTAACAAGATCTAGCGAGGTTTCTACCCAATCGTACAATGTTAGTAACTCCTAGTCGGCCAGGATTCTATACGCAAGAGTCTGTTGCACTTGCCATTCAGATTTCGTACACAAGATTAATTGTTTGTTCCTCCGGCTCATTGACCCCGATCTTTTTGGATGAAGTGACAGGGTCGTAGATTATATCACTGTCGAGGACTTGTTCTAAGCAGCCCTCCCTGAAACCCCCTGCAGGCTTCCCCTATAGTACTGTACCAGTTGCGTAGGTTCCCTCGATATTTTCCACAAGATAATGACCACTTTAAACATCAGGACGCTGATAGCACTCAGACTCAGTGATGAGATGAGATCAACATATACCAATTTTTTCTCCCAATGCCTTCGTTTGTGAAAAATCATTTTAAGTACTAGGAACATAATTTAGTCATTTCTTTATCTTGTAATCAAGGGGGGAAAACATACGGTCGGAAACAAAGATAATAAATCGCAAGGCGGCAATGGCTATTAAAAAGTGAAATAGACGACGAGAGTCTTTGGTGGTATTGTTGACAATACTAGTGCTAGATGCATCTGAGAATAAATTTAGCACAGGAAACAAGCCAAAACGAATGTACGAACCCCTAAATGATCCTAGTGACACAAAAGCCATATGTATAGCGCCAAGCATGCTCGACACTGTCACAAAGATGGGAGCCGACGAGTGTCAGAGCAACTAGAAGTCGCAGAAACAGATGAACTCACCAAAGATTTTGTAATAGTTCCATCCGATATTGTACCCCGTCGAAATCCTGCCCAGGACACCACGGACGAACTCAGTTACTTCTGAGAACTGATCGCCCCAATTGGTCTGAAAGAATCCTTCCCAGCCAGACGGAGGATCTGATCAACCGACTCCGAATCTTGTTTGAACTCCTCAGGCGTGGCAAGGCCTTGAGACTTACTGCCTCCCAAAACATATGACGTGATCCTCACCGGCAAGGTAGTCTTGGAACCTTTGGTAGGCAGATCGCCAGGATAGGATTAAATCTGATCACATCACTCCACGTATGAAGCATTGCAACGTGCAGATCTCTCAAAAAAGCCAGGCAGATAATCATGGATTGTTCTCATGATGCAGCGCACTGTGGATATTTCACGAGTGACGATCAATTCATGGTCGGGTCACCGACTCGGCAAGCGAATAATGTGAGCACAGTAGTGTTTGCCGCAAGTCAGTGAAAGCTGCTTCGACGAATCGAGTCGTCAACTTGTTTTCAACTCGACTTGTCGAGTTTACACCGGCAAGCCCGGGGCCCACGGACCGGTTGGGACACACCAATCACAATATTCCAATTCTCGTTTTCAGACTCGTTGAATGACACCAGTGAAGACCAACAACGGAACGAGTCCTTGAGTAGTAGATACTTATATTTGCGTATAAGCTAAGATACATCAAGTATGTGCTACATCTAATAAATGCTATGGGGAATTAACGTTTTAACATCAATAAACATTCGCATTGTCATCATGATCACCGTATGATATTTCGCAGCAAGTCCAGCAGCTCGTCAGTTTTGATGGCTGATACTAACTCCTGTATTGCTGTCGCTGTTGCCGGTTCAGATGAATAGTCCTCTTCTTTTGCCATCCAGTGTGATGCGAAGTTGAGGCGTTCGAACATTGGTGCCGACAAGAGGCTTCGTCGAAGTGGATGGAGATGTTAGATGTGGAGGAACCAACACCAACGTAAGTCGATGTAGGGCCAGTGTCAATCGGTGTAGGCACATTGCGGCAAGATCACTTTCGAGTTGGTTCAGGAGGCTGAGCGGCTCAGCAAAATTGTCCGTAGCCTTGCGTTTATGGGTACGGCACCAACACATACTATTCCTGCAGAATGTTGGCAGAGCCTGTGGATAATATGACAAATGGTGCGGATGATTGTTATATATGCTGATGCTAGTACCCGGAGCTGTAAACAAGATTCAGAGTGTCCAGGACACCTTGTACAAGCGTATGGGAAAATATTTGTTGCACTTGCAAGCCAAGTCGCACCGGTGCCAACTCGAACTTGCGGCAACACTACTTATGGCAGCCAGTGGCATGATAGCTTACATAAAATCACGGTCACGGTGTCTGAGTCCGGCACACGGCACGGACTCCGAGAAGAACCATCACATCGCCTTCAAGTGCTCGTGAACAGACGCCAATAACTCTGACAATTATGGTGGCACACTACACTGCAGTCTTTCCCTAGCTCTAAAATTTGGAACTTTGGATTATTTTTTATGTTTCATAAATTTCACCCACTGGCACTGGCAACAATCAAACTTGAGGCCATCGCCTCCAAGTCCTGCTACAACGAACTTTGCGCCCAAAAGCGTCTTAA
Organism: Sarcodon aspratus; assembly: GCA_003313825.1. Taxonomy (NCBI): domain Eukaryota; kingdom Fungi; phylum Basidiomycota; class Agaricomycetes; order Thelephorales; family Thelephoraceae; genus Sarcodon; species Sarcodon aspratus. Next base: position 27,255 of record QLOR01000422.1, read on the forward strand.
AGGCGCTCCGGGATATCAGGAGCCCATAGGGTATACATAGGTCCCTATCTCTGGATCGCCCAATCATTGTCTCGGCGCATTGCCATTCGCTAGTCAACAAAATATTCTCAGATTGACGCTGTAGATCAAGGCAGTTGCCCGGGTGTGCCGAACGCGAAGTTTGGATATAAGTAACTGGAGCGTTTGCCCTACTAGCTGTACTAGAACACCCTCTGCCGCCTTATCCCCCTCGTCATCATGGGCGCAACTGCAACGGAAATATTTGTGCTATACTTGAAGCATGAACGGCTTGTCATAGATGTGAGTGATCCTCATGAAATAAAGGCGGCTGACGAGTTCTGACATACGTTGATTTAGTATACCTATCGTTAGTTCCATTGCTCGTCGTATTCCGCTCTGTCACTGACCGTCACCGTCGATCATTCCAGTTGCCGCAGTTGCCCTTTGGGTATGTTTCCAGAGCTTATTGAATCTTGCGTCGACCACTAAGTGTTGCACTGTTTTTCCGCAGTTCTATGATTATATTCTAACGATCAACCGGGAGATTAAGCTGGTGTGGCTTTCACCCTGGAACTATTCAAAGATTCTATTCCTCTTGGCAAGATATATTCCGGTAATAGGTATTTGTCTCACGCTTCGTAGTAAGTTAACTTTTACCTTGTGTCGTTGTGTTACTGAAACGTCCGTTAGATAAAATATTTCTTGATCTCAGCGTAAATTCGTGTGTGGTGGGATACCCACTCAGCAATTGTGAGTTGATCGATTCTTGACATGTATGATGACTTGAATTAGAATATTCAGGGCTATTCGTGGCCGGATTTACATGTGCAGAAGGTAAACGAACACAACTTTTCGCTAAATCTTATTGACGCCCCTACTCCATTTGAAGCTATTATTTTGATAAGAACGTGGGCGCTTTGGCTCAGAGATTGGAGAGTTGGACTATTTTACGGGGTCACCCTAGTGACCAGCACCGTATTAGCTATCATCAACATCCAGCAGTTTTGGGCTTCTTCCATTTGTAAGTCGTTTTTGTCTACTTATACTTTGTGTGTTTTGTTGAGCATTCTCAGATCGGCCTCCTCCAAACCCCGGGTTCAGGGGTTGCTTCGTGACTCGTCATTCCAAACCGCCGTCGGTGGCATTACTCACAATAGTTGTCATCGATGCACGTACGTATTTCTATCATATTCCGTATTTTGGCTCGAAAGCTCTAATGTCTGTCTAGTTGTCCTAGCCGGTGCTGTGATAAGTGCTTTCCGTGGATGTTCGTATCAGATGCTTGTTGGGGTTGTTATTACCTGCTGATGTCTTCTCTACTACATACATGGCCGGCAACAACGGTAGACTTACAATCACTATCCACAAAGATGGTGCGTTTTGGTTTGTACATTTTGGTTTGTCATATGACCCATAGCCTTTATGGCTTTACAGCTATCCTTTTCAACACCTACCTCTTGAGTATGCTTTTGGCCGAATTTTTGGGCCCTCTCGCGCATACTAATTTCCGTTGTTTACAGTTACGTCCACCGCAAGTATGACGGTTGCCTTTGCTCTACCTGTAAGCTCTTTATGTGAAGTTGATGGGCGAATTTATTGACTATTTACATGCACATAAGGCCGAGCTTGTGACTACGCTCTGTCCGTAAGTGCGACTTTCTCTTTGTACCTCATACAGCCCTGAGGAGCATTCTACTTCATTAGGTTTCAGGTTGCATTTCACTCAGTATTCGCATCCAGAATACTTTTCAATCTGCGAAAGGCCGCGAGACGAGTGGCAGAAGGTACTAATCTCGGAATTCATTCTGACCATCCAGGTGTTGGGACGCCTATTGTGTTCAGAGCGCGGGACCAGTTGGATAGCGACTCAGAACTAGGTCAGGGCTGGGACGACGTATCAACCTCTTATTGATCTCTACCTGGTAGTTGTGTATTGACCTTCCTTATTCACTCTTTTAATTGATCCCAGTCTTTCAAAGAAAGGAGTTCTACAATGCCTTGACTGTGGCTTGGGAGGTTGTTTATGAATGTTGACACGCTCTTTTTGTTCACAACTTCTATCATAACCGCCAAATGTAAACACGGACAATGGACGGGTATAATTTATATATTTTATATAAAAACTTGGCTGCGAAAGTCTGAATGGGGTGCCGGTTCAGGGCATAGAGCGCAAGGGTACGAATTGGGATCATCTTCAATCGATCTTATAGAGTCAGAAGTCGAATAGTATCACAAGTACGAACCAGCAAGACTAGTGAGGTGTTGTTGTTCTCCTCTGATGTCACAAAAAAAAAACTTGTACGTGCAAACGAATACTAGTCTAGATCCTGTGTCCTCACTGGCATATTCATTAAGCGTCATAGTACAAGCTGGCAAAGCTTCATGGCATCATGATCAGCGGGACATCCTGAGGGGCCTGAGGGCACAACTTGATAACATCAAGCAGTGGGTGGCGCCGGTCATGACCCACGGCCAGCGCTCACCCGTGACAGGTTGTCGCAAGAATTAAAAATCAAACTCAGCCAGATGATTTGGAACAGCAGCGACCATTTCTTCCTAACCTTGTTTAATCGATCGATGTGAAAGCTTGGAAAAAGTATTTCTCACGCTTGCTCATTCTTCTATTTTATTCAACACAACACCCTTGCTACACGTTGACAAAATAATAATCACAACATTTCTTTGCAAAATATTAAATAATACGCAGACATGATATTATAAATTAGAAATCCCCACAAGATCGGTACGAATATTTTTGCAACCAGCCATTAAATGTACATCCGTTACAGGAACATACTGGAGAATATGAGCATCACTACTCCAGCAACGACGGAAATAGCTGGTGTTGCTCCACGAATTCCTGCACTCGTTTTACCACTACCGCCGGCGCCTGCTGTGATACTATCGAGCGGGTTGGGACATTGCGGCAGATTGACGATGTTGCCGTATGTACTTGCAACCCACAAAGCGACACCGTTGGTCCACCCAAAGCCGGCCTACGGGAACATAAGCATGTAATAAAAGTGCAATTAAAACAGAACGCACTTGAACCGTATACTCTCCACCACGTCCAGCAGAGTCAACGTCAAGATTTGAAAACTTTTCGAACATCTGCAAACAATGAAGACAAAGTCAGCGTTTATCGGTACGTGAAGTAAAGGGAACATACGTTTCCGGTGTTATTAATACTCAATGTGACATTCAACTGGTTATCAGGTCGTCGGGGCAAGAGGTTGGGAATGGAACCGCCAGTAGCATACCTAGATTAAAATCACCCACGACATTCAACAATGTAGCATAAGGGGAAGTGGCGGAAACTCACCAACTGCAGAATGCCGCAGTAATATACCTATTCGCTAATTCACGTTGAAGGGTTTGTCCCCAACCTTCACCCGATGTAGCATTACCGCCATTAACGACGGTACCGTTCAGCGCACTGACATCTGCACTACTCCCAGATGCGCTCGCATTTTTACCGCCTATAATACCTTGGATAGGAAGCTGATTTTCGGAAAGTCCCAATTGACCCGACGGAACGAGAGCGAATGTGGATTGGCCTGACGGCGGTAAAGGAAGTGCACCCGACGTCACGTTGCTCGGAAGAGCTCGCAAGGCCTGGAGCACGATATATTGGTGAGGCGGCCACGAATTAGGAGAGTCCCTGCACAGAACGTTCAAAAATTAAGCGGTGATTGAGCATCTTTGCCTGTTGCGACATACCACTGCAATCCAGTTGTAAGGAAGGTGCTAGGGAATGTGCCGTTATATCGATTGAGTACCATGTTGATACCCGCGAAGTAACCAAACGCATTACTGGAGTTGCTCAGGAGTTCGTCAGGAATGATACCATTCCATAAAGGATAGAAAGTGGCGGCCGTATAAATACTGTTCCTGGCATTTGAAGTCAAGTTGTAATCGTAGAAGCCAAGCTTGGAAGAGTCCCATAAAAGATCCATGATTCCGGCTTTCAGAGATGCAGCAATAGTACGATGAGATTCAGCGGAGCTAGACGAGCCATTCGTAGTCACATATAAATCTGCGATGATCAGATGAGATTTATCTATTGCAAGTGAAGTTGTCAGCAATGTATTCAAGCCTGTTACGATGGATTCGTACAGAGGATACTATTCAAACAGATGGGAATCGTATTTCGGACGTTGAGTGTCCTCAGAGCTGGGTTCGTATTGGTGGAATTTCCTGCGAATGGCTGCGCGATCCAACGGGCTGTATAATCCCAACCTAGACAAGCCTCGCCATGTCAGCTCACACTCGGGTGTATTGTGTCTTTGCTCCGTACCAGTTTCAGCGCCACTAGCAAGTTCAGCGTACAAGGCTGAGCGCTGGTCCAAGGTGAGGTTTGTGCCAGGACCATTCGCAGTCAAATAATCTGAGTACATTTAATTAGAACGTTCAATTTGATTTGAAGAAGAAAGAACCTGTGAGGTAAGATTCCGGGCGGGGAGCGCTATTAGTTACTGCATAGTGAGCCATAGCGTGAGTCGTATTGCTGTAGGAGCTAGTAACGTTGACCATTCTGTTGTCTGACCACCATTTGAGTTCCCTCTGCATTTTGTTAGTAAAAGGAAAGATGCCGGAACATGTGCTTTACCTCGGCTAATGGCAAAGCCCGGGTTAATATAGAGGTATCGTGCGTAGCGTTTAGGTACAAAGACAACATCTGGTAAATGATAAGCAAAACGGGGACAAAGGGAGGTGAATAACCATACCTGAATGAACAGAGGGGGCTGTGACCGATTTAGATCTTAGCAAAATACACGGCTTAGAACTATCGTTGGAGGAAAGTTTGGTATTCCTTACAGTAGATCCTTCCGCCGTTCGGAATAAATCCAAACTGCTCAATTTCGTCCATGAAGTTTTGAAGCGTAGAGTTGACAATATCATACAGTCCAGACTGTATCAAGCCCTCAACGATCCAAAAGCTGTCCCAATAATCTGGACTAGACGTCAATTTATGCGAAAATCCGGGGAAAAAGACGTACATTGTTCTCGGAACCTGCCACCCGGAACCGCGAAGGTGTGATTCAAAGGAATCAAGCTACTCTCACAGGCTCCGCCCGAGCACAAGACAGAAGCATTGGTCCCTCGAATCAACTGAGCCCAGTATCCGTGAACGATTCCAGCCCATGCTTTGACGATAGGGTTGGTAACGTTCTGCAAGAAAGCCGGACTCGCATTGAAGTTGGGGAGTTCTACCGCACTCAGCTCGAGACCTTCACCCTTGAAATCTGTATCCACGAAGTTTAAGAATTGGCCATAAGTCGGATTACTACCATTGAAAGCTGCAAAATCCTGGACAACGGCTTGTGAAGATTTGCTGGTGGGTTTATCCACGAAGGTTTTCGGGTCAGCGAAAAGTTGTGCAATGTTGACGGATTGGAGGATCTATCATGAAGTTGGAATGACGATAAAGTGAATGCTAGACATGTAACCTACTGAACCCGCACAGAATATTTGACTTGTACACCATGCTTGTGCTGGTGGCAGAGCGACTTGTGATGGTAATGCTGCCGAGCTTGCACTAGCACTTGCAACAGCAGTAGAGATCGTAACGGAGACGGGAGATGGAGATGAAGCACTCTGCTGGGGGGCAGCCTGAACGGCTTGTAACCCAAAAAGCAAGGTGGTCAACAAGGTCCAAGTCATCGTGAGCTAAGAAACATATCAGTTGGTCATACATGCTTGAAGCAAGGTAGATCCAAACCTGGGGGAAGTTTGTGTTGCCAACTGAGGAAACGAACGCGTTCTGTTTTTATATGGTTTGATATTGAATACTTAGTCTCCGATGCTCCGCGCGCATCAATCCATCAACAGTCGGCATTCCTGAATAGCGCAAGCAGCTGACCTGGACTAAAGCGATACATACATACCGCAGCACTGATGGACGGACCAAGTATCATGTGCACTTGAAGCGAGACCAACTTCCCACAGTAGAAGGTAGATCGACATTTAGGCAGGTACCCGGTGATGGAGCCCCACATCGAAACACCTCTCTGGGGCGCGCGAGACAGCAAGCTTGAGAGGTACATCCGAGATACATTCAACAGAGCTTGCGGAAAAATATTTTGCTGATGCCCAAAAGAAAAAACATCCCAATTTTGGGGGTCACGTGCTCTTTTCCCTTCATCGCTCAGCGATTAACTCACATGACCAGAGCTCGTCCTTGGTAATTCAACGTTTCAACAGTATATAGCAGGGTCACTTTTCTGTGTGTCTGCCCATCGTGTTTTCGCGAACATCCTTCTTGAATTCCTTGCAAAGATCAATCCACGTCTCCGCCGCTGCCACTGTGTCATACAACTCGCGTTCGGCAGGTTTTTACATGGCTCCAACACCCCAAGCACAAGTGGAAAAGAGCAGTAAAATGCATTCGAAAGTCGCAAGTGTCTTCTACTTATCGACTTCTATTGATGCCGTTCTCTGAACTTAGCACTGATAGGTAATCATTGGCTCTGGACCAGCTGGACACACTGCCGCAATATACCTCGCTCGAGCAAACCTCGAACCCGTCTTATTCGAAGGGTTCATGGCAAATGGCTTCGCTGCTGGTGGACAACTGACGACAACGACAGACGGTCAGATTACCTTCTCAATCTTCCTCTACAAAGCTCACGCCAGGCTTAGTCGAGAACTTTCCCGGTTTCCCTTCAGGAATACTAGGCCCAGAGTTAATGGACAAGTTCCGCGCTCAGTCTATTCGATTTGGAACTAAAGTGATCACAGAGACGGTGTCTAAGATAGACCTGTCCGCACGTCCTTTCCGGTACTGGAGAGAATTTCAAGAGGACTCGGAACCGGAAACGACGGACACAATCATCTTGGCAACGGGAGCCAGTGCCAAACGATTGTTCCTGAAGGGCGAAGACACATATTGGCAAAGCGGGATCAGCGCTTGTGCAGTTTGTGATGGTGCCGTACCTATCTTCAGGTGAGCAACTGTCTACGCCATCTATCAGGATAATCCTAATTTCTTGAGGCAGAAATAAACCTTTGGCTGTGATAGGTGGCGGTGATTCTGCCGCGGAAGAAGCCACATGTTGAGCCTTCCCTTATGTTATCCTTTGGTCCGATGCTGACTTGTAACAAGACCTGACTAAGTATGGCTCCCACGTGTATGTCCTTGTCCGCCGCAATGAACTCCGAGCATCCAAAATTATGGCTAAACGGTTGATAAACCATCCGAAAATAGTGAGTAATACCGTGTTCTTCGATTGGTTCAGGGCCAATAATTTTGAATTAGACAGTTTTGTGGAACACGGTGGCGATTGAATGCCAAGGCGATGGCGATCTTCTTAATAACCTCAGGATAAAGAACGTACAAACAGGTGAAGAGGGAGACCTCCCTGTAAAAGGCTTATTCTATGCTATTGGCCACGAACCTGCTACAAACCTTGTACGCACTCAACTCGACGTAGATGCTGACGGGTACATCCTTACTGTGCCCGGTACAACGCAGACCAGTGTGAAGGGTGTGTTTGCTGCTGGTGATGTACAGGATAAGAAATATAGACAGGCTATTACAAGCGCTGGAAGCGGATGTATGGCTGCCTTAGAAGTCGAAAAGCTTATTGCCGAGGAAGAGGCTGGTATAGAGGAGGATTAGAGATTGTTGGATTTTTACCTGATGATTATGGTGTTGTCTCAATAGATTGTTTCATAGTTATTATCCCCATGATCTCGTCACCATATAATCCCCGAGGACAGCGCAAGCAGAATAAGTATGTTATGGTTTCTCATCCCGGTTTTGCGCGAAGTACCTGCCAGTGTGGCAGGGTATTACGCGGGCCGATGCATAGGCACAAGGACGAAAATAACTTTTGCGCCCTTGCAAGGCAAAAAAGTACATGGTTACTAGTAGTGTCGCCCTAACGACTATCAACAGGACGCGAATTCCAAGTAGGTCTGCCTACGGGAGACTAGTGACAGTTACCATTTGTTCACTAGAAACGGAGTCCATCAGCCCATTCCGCCCCATCGAAAGACTCGGAGTTGAATCAAGAAGACTGCATAGGTATCACCGCACTGCCTACGTGTAAGAATCAAGCATAAATATCATTTAAATATACAAGTTACAACTACTATGTCGAAAAATTTATTAGACAAAAGTTGAGCCCAGGCCCCCCAGTTGTAATCATCTGCAGTTGTGACCGGCAGGAATGCTCGTATAAATGCCTGGACCTGGTCGTGCATGAGTCGTACTTTGGAATTCGTAAACCAAACATAAATCCACAACGGAGTTATGGAATGAATAAATTACTAAGGAATTACACAATCTAAAAGCGACCAACAGCAACATGTCCTACAGAGAATCAAGAAAGTGCAACGCTTTCCAGAAGCTGATCAAAATCGTCAAATCCTACACCAGACGCTTCAGCCAAACCAACATCACTCATTTGATTAGTTCTGTCTCAGGGTCCCAAACGCCCAGCTCTCCGTAGTTAGAATGTAGTTCGATAGTCGACGAACCTTGTCGTCTAACCACGTTCCGAATGTTGAAGATGATACGAGAGGCGAGTATTGAGTGAAATGCACCCTGCAATCTAAACATGACGGTAGGTCATTCTCTCGAGTTGAGTATGAGACGATAATTGCACTCACGGACATAGCATATTCATCAGATCCGGCTGTGAGAAAAGAATTAGTTGATTGATCTATCCATCTAGCCTCAAGAAAGACATACGGGCGCCGCGCTGTTGATGACTGCACTCGCAGTTGAGCAAACTGTAAGTAGTGATAGCAATACGAGTGAGAAAATAAGCAACGATTGTGACACGAAGCAACATACACAGGAGGTAAACGTAAAACACGATAGCTAAAAAGTGGTGAATCAGTATTCAGGTATTGAAAGTATGACCACCGACTCGCGTACCATCTCTGTGGACAACATTGGACAGTTCACCAGTGTTGCCTGATCTGTCTGCAAATTGAATGACAGTAAGCGAATGGCACCCACATATACTGATACGATACATACATGCTCGGAAGGCACTGATCGCCATCAATACCAGAACGACTGCACAAAAGTCAGGGCTGCTGGCCTAGAGATGGTAGAAACAGAGACGCATACCCCCATCGACGCTGGTCAATATAATGAATTGTGCCAGTAACGATTCACTGAAGTTGGTCACGATACATCCTCTGAATCCGGGATATGGAGGAGGTCCATCTAGGAACGCTGAGAAATCAAACAAGCTCACTTATATACAATATGACGTACATCTCAGGGTCTTCAGATACCTGCTGATGTTGACTGACGATACAACGGTGGAGCCTATCAGGAGGCCGAAAAATAATACACCAAACCTCCAATCTCTTTTCCAAACAGCCCAGGTCCGGATCATAAGAATAGCTTCAAATGAAGGGTGAACATCGATAAATTGAGTGCAATTTCGAAATCGTTTACCCTCTGCAAACATAATCCCGGTTAAAAGTAGCCCTAATGATGAAGGTTCGAGGAAATTAAATATGCCAGATGATGATAGACTCACAGCTAAGCACTGGAACCCTCGTTGTACACGACTCTGGGCTAACGTCTAAAAGTAATTGATCTTACAAATGTTTCAGCTGCGAAGGAAGATGAACAAAATTGATTTGACTTACTATGAAAAAGGAAATATATATTTGCTATAGGAATGTATCTCGTCAAGAGAAACAGAATCTTCGTGTAGCTCCATGGCGAGAACCAGACCAGACTGATCTCCAGATGGACCGTTTGAAGATAATCATATATCTACGCAGAACACAGTCCAAGACCGATACAAGAATAGGGACTGGCAACCTACCAGAATGGCGGCAGCAGCGACTAAAAGAGTTGACTACGGTCAGCGGTATTTCGAACGACAATATCCATTAAAATATGCTGACCATATGTATACTGGACGGGAAGGTTGTAAGAACTTCGCACTGATCATCCTCGTTTGTGGATCACTCACGTCCACAATAAGCCGCTGGCGCGTTAGGTGTAACAAGAACGCGTCTTCCGCCGTCGCATCCATTATATGGGGCGAAACGTCGTGGAGGAGTGTGCACTCAGGCAGATGAACGAAGAAGCGAAAGATAAACGAAGTATTTGCGTAGACGTTAGATAACCATGCAGTCGCTCCAACCTATGTAGCGTTTATCCAGATGCATATGGATGATGAGAAAAGCCGCAATCACAGCGCCGTATCAATAAAACGAAGTTTCATCATCCATCCATCAAATATTGTATCGAGTATCAGGCGGACTGGTAAGTGATTGCGGGATCTTGAAGCGCCAGGAAGCGTACGCAGCTGGACGCAAACTTGAACAAGGTCTGTACAATAAGTTGAGATCGAGAATTTCGAGAGCAAGCCATCAGGAAAAAAGTGAAGGATGAGTCGGTAGTAGATTTGGCGGAAGGCTAGTGTGCCAGAGGCTCAGACTCGAACTCGGACGAGGCCATGGCATCACAACTTGGAGCGGAAACCTCATGCATAATCCTCATGGGTGTATTGCAAAATCACTGTGTCCAGACCTCGCTTGGACTCACTTCAAGGTAACTCGGTGATTGCCCTGTGTTACCGCTGATACAATGCGCTACTATCACTACATAAGTGGTAGCAGTCAGCCATGAAATTAGATTGATCGCACGAATGTTTTGTGTGAATCTTACTTGATTTTATTAGCACTTTGACATTGTTTGGCTGTACGTCGGTGCGGTCTTGTTACGGTTTACCCCAAGTGGGAAACAGCCTGACGGCATGACCAAAATATCACCGAGGCAGAGTGTGTCACGTGACACACATCACTTGAAGCACGGCAAACCCCGACAATTCCTGCAACATTGCAACTTCACACAAATATATGTTCTATGCTTGGATCCCCGATGTCAGACAGGCGAATATAATGCTCACTACTTCTACAAGTCGAGGAAGATGTGGTGTCAGCGAAGAAAACCACAGCGTGGATCAAGACGTTCCACAGCACAACTTTGATGGTAAATAGGTGCTCCGCCCTGCTGAGACTTTGCCGAAGTGTATGATGCTTATAAGTTGATCTTATCAAAATTCGCCAACAAAAACACACTGGCAGGATTGTAGATCATTGCCGTTTCGCACTACCGCCTCCACCTGATCATTTTCGAGATTTTTTCGTGACGTCCGACGACGGCATCAACGGCAAAAGTAATAACCATCTCCGGAACAAATCGCGCGCAATGACGATGTCTAGGATGGTGGACGAAAAGCATTTCTTGTCTTCCGAATGAACAAGGCGTCAAGATGACCTTATACGTCCATATGTTCTGAGGCGCTTGGCATGAGCCTTTTACCTCACGAAATAATGGCGAGTGTATGTTTGGGATCATCTCATCATTCATACAACACCATTAGCTCAGACAACTTTTGTTTTCCCGCAGTTTCACTCCCAAGTGGTACTTTAACCGGTCCTTCCTCCAGAAACCCATCACTACCAACCCAGCAGCGTTTATACGACCATGAGGGATTACTACAACTATCAAGCTGCAAACACCACTGTATGAGATAGCTCAAATCCTGCAGGTTCGTATTTTTTGAAACTGTTCGAGTCCCTGACGGGGACGCTGTAGGATCAATCATCAGCCACTGGCATGATCTTCATTCGCACCTTGCGCTTTATACTGTGAGCCGACACCCCTTAAGATCTGCGCAGCTAGGTTTTTATCCAGTTACACCGGCGGTTCTTCGGCCTTGTTTATATTTGCAGAAATGCTGAATAAAAAAAAGTGGTGACTTGATTTTTCCGCATATCGAGATTCATATACATACGACGTCCCAAGCCGCAGTTCTGCCATATAAGTACACGAGTACCAGTCGTGTTGAACAATACTATTAAACAGATGGAATCAAATTTAAGAAGAGGGGGAGTCGTCCCAACCCTGACCAAATTCCAGGTCGCTATCCAACTGGCTCCGCGCCCTGAACACAATACGCGTCCCAACATCCGAATAGTCAGAATGGAATCCGAGATTGGTACCTTGTACTTGTACTCTCGTCGCAGTTCGCAGATTGAAAAGTATTCTGGACGCGAATACTGAGTGGAAGACGCTCTGCAACCTAAACCGGTGAAGCAAGCCCTCCAGGGTTGTAACATGGTGCGAAAGAAAAAATCACGCTTACGGACAGAGCATAGTCACACTGAGTCCGGCCTTATGCGCATCCAAAGAGTCAATAATAGCTTACAGGCAGAGCAAAGGAAACAGTCGTCTTGTGGTGGACGTAACTGCAAAAAACGAAGGTTATCATGCATGAGAGGACCTGGAAATTCGGCCAAGAACATAAGCAAGAGACAAGAGTTGAAAAGGATAGCTGTAAATTCATAGTCTATGAGTCCTTTGACGAACCAATCCGTACAAACCAGAACGCACCATCTTTGTGGATAGCGATTGTGAGTTTACCGTTGTTGCCGGCCAAGTCTGCAGTACAGAAGAAGATATAAGCGGGCAATAACAATGCCAGCAATCTGATACGAACATTTGCGGATAGCACTGATCGTAGCCCCAGCTAGAACAACTAGACATACATCAGAACTTTCGGGCACAACACGGAATATGATAGAAAGACGTACGTGCATCGAACAAAAACAAGAGACAACGCGCATTGAAACGGGCAAACCATATGTATACTAAAAATATATAGTATTTCGGACCCTGCTAGTGGTGTTTATTTCGTGAGGATAACTTAGTACTTACATCCGTTGAACAAGCCGCTCATGCTTCAAATACTGCAAAAATATTTCCGCCGCAACTGTGACTGGCATGATAACGGCAGGAAAAGTCGGTAGAGGGTGTGTGCTCGTGCTGTATGGCGCCAATGCTCGGCTTATATTCATATATCATTATCAGGACACTTACAGCGTCAATCAGTGAAGACTATCAGTGGTTCTATCAGTGACAAGTTGTCGACTTGTAAAGGGTCGCGACAATGATTGAACGTTCCAAAGATAGACATATAAGACATAGCTCTTGACATGCTTGACATCTACGTGAACACCCATAATTATGGGCGCAAAGCCCCCGGCAGCAGAACTCGGAGATGAAGCGGTGATGGCCCAAGCTCAGTATTGTTGGGTGACGGCCAGTCTAATAAAGTTTCAGCCCTAAGGAATGATGACCGCAGGCCCGGGTGCCAGGGCCATAGCAGGAGCAATATTTAGGGGGTGAGCATTACAGGATCAAAATTTTTAATCAAGACATTTAGAGATGGAAAGTACTATCACCGTCATATTTGGGTCGACAAGGTAACGAGTGTATGGAAGTCTGCAACTAGTCAAGGCTGGGGGTATCAACATAATAGTGGTAGAATTCTATAATGAGTTCGATGACGAGGATACCAAGCGCCTAGCATGACGAATACAGGTTGGACGAAGATGCGATCCAAAAGGTCCGACGACAAGAACTGCCTGCTACTATGCATAAAACAATGGCAGGACAATCGTGAAGAAGGTCCAAGTTGACAAGACATTATTAGAATAACACTGGTCCAATAACACTTCCGATCAATGTCGCTATGATGGCAACTGCGATCAGCCCACCATTGGCATAGCTCCATGTCCTCTCTCCGGCACTACGCTTTCTACTTGTCGATGTAAAGCCACTGTTCGTGGTCGCTGGGACAGTGACGTTCCTTAGTGACTGCGTAGGAAGCATGTTTGGCGTTGTCGACACTTGGAACTGTGGAGCAACCGGAGTGCCGTCAAACAGGAACAAATGGAGTTTGTAACCATCGACTGGATCTTGGAATATCTGGTAGTTTGTATAGGTTTCGGTGATGTTGTAGTTTTCGATGAAGTTCGTGATCGCCGCACATGGATCCTGGATTTGTTGGTATCCATCGCCAAACGGTGTCATGATAATCGAATTATTTGGTTGGATTACATATGTGCCATGAACCCAGTTCATGACTCCAGTAATGCATTTGGGCTTCGTGGCTATGCATACAGTCATAAACGACAGCAAGCTAGGATGGAAGGGCAAAAAACCGCACCGTTGCCATTGAACCGATACCTTGCGATCTCATAAAACCCATCTGAGGTGCTACACAGATAGTGTGAGGATCATATTTAATGTCTGACGGACATACTGAGCTCACAATGAGTAAGAAACACCAGCAGTAGCAGGGTAGATGAATGAAGTGTTAGCCGGTTGGGCAAAGCCCTTCGTAACAGTCCTTGTTAGCAACAGTCTTGACTAAGCCAGGATTAAAAAAAAGACACTCACAGGCCCCGTAACGACGTTCTTACTCCCTGAAGACCAAGTACCAACGAGAAGTTGAGGACTAGTGACCTGGGCCAACGCAGGGAAAGATACGATGAGAAGTGCGAGGAGGGGGAAAATCATTGTGTCCAAGCACGATACAAGCGAAGGATGTGTTGACAGTAGATGACGCCGAAGACGGCAAGCGAGACGGTAAAAACGATGCTGACAAGGAGCGTAGCAGGGTGAACAACAACAACAGCGAGAAAGCACTCCTTTGTCTGCCATGTGTTCTCACGCTGCGCCACGTGTTACAGACTTCGCAGACTCCACTTGCCGGTTGCTGTTATTTTTGGGCATCATCATACTCTGACCACATAGTAACCATGCGATGGCGGGACGCTCCACGAGTTCCACTCTCCCTCCTGTAAAATGTGAGGAGGAGTGCTCGATCGTCTTTTCCTGACTGATGGATATCCGGTTAACCCCTGAGGAGATTTACATGCCTAACCATAATGAATATTTGATTATAGCACAGCGCTCGAGTCTGTTTTGAAAGCGCTTAAGGTTACTAGGCAGACTTCACGGACCGGCCTCCAATCATTTCCTTTTCTTTAGTTGACGCTTTCGTTTTCGTCATGCAAGTGCGTCAGGATTGAGCCATGATGAACACATGATACGGAAACGCATCTTATCGGGCCCAATGCTTCCAAAAGTGCACTGGTGTAGGTCGTTTTCCAGTCGGTAATCAGATGCGAAGCACTGTCCTCTATATACAACGGAAGAGACCTGCTGGAAGACCACAACCACCTGCTTTTGGGCATAGAATTAAAGCTGAATGTTACGGGGCAGAATGAACTCCAAGTCGTCTATCAGATTCAACAGAATGAGGCACCGTAGCGGTATCCAGCTCTCTACGTAGTTCTAAGTAGAATTTCTGTACCGTATCTCTTGTTTTAGATTTACATATCAACTCCGCGGCTATCCTGAATGCTGCCAGTGATTCTCGATCCTCCAAGTACTCGATGAGACTTCGTTACCGTGTGCTTGTTGCTTATGAGAATCTATGCACGAGACCGAGCTGAAACAAGAAAGGCGTGGATGTTATTAGGTACAAGTATTTTGGTAGCCTATCACAAAAAATTGCCCGAGTCTGGCATTGCAGAGAATCGATAAAACTTATTACACTGAGCAATACAATACTATCAATGCGCGCGCTACAACCGCAAGAAACCTATTCACATCATCACATGTGTCATACCAGAGATAGAGAAGGCACGAACGAAAGGCGGGAATATGTCGGCGCACTATTAGATTCACGGATCTTCAAAAAGTTGCAAGCTGAGGAAGTGGAACGCCCGGTTTTAATGAATTAATTAATCTTTCTTCAAATCTCGTCTCAACACGAATACACGCTCCCCATCATCGGTGGCAGTCAATTCTTGCACGCTTTGGACTGCTCCAGCACGCAGAGTATCTAGACCTTGCAGGTCTCGGCCTTTGGCAAGAACAACGTACATTTCTAGGCCGTCACCGACCTGTAGACAAGAGTATGACATTACGAGAGGAAACGATATAAAAACTTCGAGACACACCTCGATGTGACGCTCGGTAGCGCTGGTAAACGAGTCGATCACGATAGATAAAACCTCGGGCAAAGGTAAATGTGTAGGATGTTTTGTCCCGTTCGCTGGGACTTGATTCTTGAAATAAATCTGGTATGTGGCATAAGTGTTGGGGTTCAATCAAAGGGTGGTTTAAGTTCGGTAAGAACTCGGACTCCCAAGTAGTGGTGCGACTTTATGGACAGCCCGAGTTACGACAAGAGGAGACCCGAAAGGGACAGGTCTGATGAGAAGGAGTGACTTGTATCTACGTACCTGGTTATCCAAAAAAGGTTGAACCAATGACTGGGCAGCTCCAGCGGCCCTGCATGCTTCGCGTTCATAAGACCCCACAGGATCAAAGGAGTACACGGTGCCAGTACCTGAGGACTATAGATGAGGCCGACACAAAAGTGGGGAAGGCTGACAACAAACCATCGTCCTCGATGCCAGCCAGGATATTGTACACATAATAAGGGAAAAATCGTTTGGCGTATAGCATAGTTTGAATCAGCCTCGCGATGGCATGCACTGGCATATCTTTCGCGTGAGCGTGTCGGTACCACTATTGCACAACGCAAGGCACGATCATTAACGTGAGCGGAAATTGATTCGCGACGATCAACGGAGGGAACACAGACCTCTAGACGTTGCTTGACCTTCTTAACAAACATATTTCCATCTGCCGCGAAACCATTGACAGCTAACACTGCGCGATCCGTTCTAAAATTGCGCAGTCTAAAATCAGGAATATTGTAATCAAGAAGGTGTGAAGACAGACAATCTGAAGACTTTGGGAGCATAGCGGGTTTGTATGCTATACCCCTCGCTTTGTCTTGTATCTCCTGCAATAACACTGAAATCGGCACCCGCGATGGCAAGGATGGTGCCTCCATTTTCTGTGTAGGGATTGAACTGTCTTGTTTGGGGGGGATTTGCCGATGGTGCGTCGGGCATAGTGGCAACAAGGAGCTAAATTGTCAAGAAGAGAGACGAAGATGGACAGGAAACAAAAAGTAGAGGAGACGAGTTATATAAGTATCACAAAAGGTGGAAGCCAAGGGGGATCACGGTTTATGAGCAGATCAGAACGAAGGCCGCGTCACCATTTGGGGACATGCGCGCTTATCCGCCTCCATCACGGGTCACGGATATTCCTCGGCTTCAGTTTCTCCAGTGATCATCCGAATATCTTTCCTTTGTCTGCCACCGAGACGGACAATCTCGGTTCTATATTCTGTTCGTCGTCTGGTTCTTGACTCGCGCGCTGGCTTCTCCACTGAGAAGAACCCTTGTGTTCAAATCACTCGTGAACCATGGAAGTCTCGTCGTCATGTACGAGCACTTCTACTATTGTCTTCTTTGGCAATTGCATGCCCTATGGTTGTCGCTGCATATGACCCAACGAAATAAATCTTTCAACAATCGTTACGTACCTCGTAACTTGTGTTGGCCAAAATCTTTCGAATCTTCACACGAAAGACGCCTCTGTAATACTCTCCGATCGCTTCGGAGCACCCAATCACCTTGTTAACTCATCTTATTCGCCATGGCCCACCCTGTCCCGGAGGTCCTGATAACTTGTGTCGTCACCATATGCCCCAAGCTTGCCCTGACCCTGAACAAAATTAATCTGATATGTTTCGTTTATAGTTCGTCATATGAGCCGCCTTTCCCGTTCATCTACCATCCCTCGTGTAAGTTGTGTTACGATTTGTACCGATTAAATGGCAATATATCCTTTCGAGGTCACTTTGCTGATGCCCTTGTCCCCACAGTATAACGTGATCTTTCGCCTTGATTAAGACACGCACCTTCTTCGTATGAACATCACCCTGATATGGGCCTTGCGCAATAACTCATCTGCTCTCATATTTAACACCTCGGATTTACAGGTTCTCTCGGCAATCGTCAGGTCGCCGTACAGGCACTTTAATAATGTGTCAATGTGCGACAGTGGCGTCCACGCCAGCTCTCTTCTGATAGAATCAAACTCTACCTCCTTTTCCCTCTTCTCTAGATCAAGTTAGCCTGCCTCATCGATGCCCCTTGCAGTATTCAGGCTCTATTGCCTGGCTAATTCCTGGTGCTCTCGATCAAACTTCCAAGCTTCTTGTAGAGTCGCACACTGATCTGGCACGACATGTCTATTAAATCTCAACTGAACAAGGCTGCATGTCTCTCAGATTGAGTTTTTCCGTTGATTGTTGACACGTTTTAAAGGGGACGCTCGAAATCTCACAAATGATAATGTGACAATACAGTTATAGATGAACTTACGGCGCCTCCAAGCGAAGCTTATGCTCATTTGGCAACTTCGCAATATCTTGTTGGTCACCCGAGCAAACTGGATCCAGACCATCTGCGCAGTCTGTAGGTTGTTCCCATCACGCCATTATGACTGAATAAACTGCTAGCGCCCCCGCAGATATTTCGGAGCAATTGGGATCAACGAGTCCTTCAATCCCTTCCACCTCATGAATTGTCGTCGGCCACCGCCCAAGCAGACTGCGCAGGATTTACGTATATGTATACGACCCATACTTCTCCTGGGGGATCGGACCGGTTTTCTATGGCGCGGGTACAGGGCAGTGTCACACAACAGCAAGATAAGTGCAAGATAGCTCACATCCAACGCATGAAAACCGTTTACTTGATATAACCCGGATTCTCATGTACCAGATCTTCTGGAAACATGTCCGGTCTTCCACAAAGGATCGACAAGCATTCGGTTATAAGATCGACTCCCGGCGATATGCGGACCGCAGCTTCCGTCAATTTCAAGCGGTCCGAGATAACCACGCGCATTGCTTTGACTGCGCATATCGCGCTGATTTTCGAAGGTACGATAGAATGAAGAACTAAATCGGGGAAAGCGTAAAACCTTCCTTTGTTCACGTACTTCTGGCTTCAATAGGTCATTTCAAATTGCACACGGACAATTATGAAAATGGTTTATTTTTGAAGGGGGTCACAGAGGAAAAGTCTTTCAGTTGGGGAATTGGAAACGGAGAAAATATGACACATCGCGACGTACGTCTATTCATTACTGCCAAGAAGGTTGTGCGGGAATCCTCAAATGTTCCCACCATTATTCCCATGGTTTTTCCGAGTGGTCCGCATGTTGTCCTAGCATTACGCCGGAATCATGTTGCGAGCGGCAGTAGGGGTCTCACGATGTCCCATCCCCATTGCCCACGGGGAATTAACAACGCATTCTTACGGTCTTGGCGTCTTGGAATAAGTTGGAATAAGAAAAAATACAGCTGTGCATCTTTCTCTCAATCGGTTGTGCTCGAGGTAATCTTTACAGAAGTTATTAACATTCTTTGCTTCCTCGTTCACCGATCAAGTTTTTTTGGCCAGTTGAAGCTGGCGCTTACAATTGCCCTTTTGATAGTAATTAGGCTGTCACGTAGTGTTGCCGCATAGTGGAGCTGAATAACAGCTGGATGCAGAAACTTATGATTGTCGAGCAAGTCAAGGCCCAACAAAAAAAAACGGAGTCATTAAACATGCCCAAACCATCATTTATGTGTAAATGGAGGCCTTGATCGCTGATAGCTGGAGGCAGTATGATATTAAATGGCATAACAAATGCCAGAATACCAACATTCGTGATTCATAGCTAGGGGTCAGGATCAATCAAGGGAAAAATTCAAGGCGTGATTACGTTGGGTCATCAACAGAGGACGTAAGTCAGTTAGGAGTTGACGTCTCATATGACCATCATCAAGGAGAGGTGAGGCGCAAGGGGAAGTACGAAGGCGAAGATTCTTGGAGCGGCATCTAGGAAAATAGCCAGGATGTGATGGAAGGTACCATAACCACGGACCGTAAAGTGGCATGACTTTTGACATGAGACGAAGCATGTCCAGAATATAATCAAACGCACTAAAACTAAATTGAATGACGATGCGATACCGATTGGTTACTCACTATCCGGAAAAACCATGATAACGATTCAACTTGATACGATAGAATGGTTTCTGGCAGGTAGCGCACTTGAGGATGAGCTCGATACAACGGGGGTTGCTACCAACATGATATTTCTCGAGAGCAAAGTAAACAAAATGCATAAGGTAGAGTATAAGAGATAAACTTGTCCGAAGTGATATATGTCCACACGATTTGATAGATGATCAATGCGAGACAATAGGAAGATGAAATGAAGATTGTCCAAGATAGTGGTCTTGTTACACGATGAGCAGACTCGCCATTGCCTCACGCAGCAGACACAGACAATTCAACGGGACAGTTTGCAGACGTAATCTGTGTCGAGGCCTGACGACTTCCTATTAGACCCGCAATCGTCATATCGAGAATCAAACGAAAACGGAGACCTGCAAGAAATAAGTCATCACAAGATAATGATAGCTCTGTAACCCACTTGGTCGTTGGCCATCAGCGTACAATGATTTGTTCCTGCATGCATTATACCAATTAATCCCTGCATATTGTGCAATCAGACAACAACAAAAATCGAAAACAGAAGCTTACATGTTGTGTCACTATCGTTAGTGGCGATATAGGTGAAGTTCAACGGGACCGATATTTTCGTGAAGGCTTTCCCTGGGACAGTGTGGGAATAAAGGGCACCAGTGCCCACTTGCGAATAGGTATCGAGGTCAAAAACTTGAGCACCCAGTTTGTTGAATTTGAGAGGAAGATAGTTGGAAGTCGTATCAACTTGCAAGTCAACATACGCTGGGAACGAAAAGTTGGCGGGAGCGCGCGAGAAGATAACAGGTATACTGGAGTTGAAAGATCCGCTGGCCGGGCCCAAAGGCAAATCTTGATTGAAAGAAAACCCTGGTACGCGTGGAATTGTAAATGCAAGCGTGATACCAGTCCTATTCAGGATCAGCAACGGTCTAGTAAATCAAAAGTGGATTTAAAACTCACACTATACATAAGCCAAACATAAAGAAGACGGTGAATCGTCTGGTAAAATAGTTGCCACACATTCCCCGTTCGCCGCGTCTCCACTCCTTCCATTTCTGCCCACGTTCTTCAGCGAGCTTTTCGCGCTTTGCACTTTTTGTCATGTCTCGCATTTCGGAGGCTTTCCATTCAGGACCAAGGGCAGGAACCGTGACCATCTCGACATTCCCAATACTGGCGGTATCCTCATGTTTCATGGGAGGAGTTGATAAGGGCTGATAGCTGTTAAGGCAAGTGATATCAGACTTCCCATAGATTACTACAGCAGTTACTTCCTTGTCATGTCTCCCCAACGCTATTCACAAGCGCGGGTCGCAAACATGAGAAAGCAGTCACTTACGCGGAGTCATTCTTGCCAAAAGCAGTACTATATCGAGGACCAGTGTTGTTGAAGTCAGCGAAAACATCCCAACTCTCCTCATTTTTCCCAGATAGGTGCTCCTCCTCATCGTATCCGCCTTTCAACGGTTCTACTCTGCCAGCATCGAAAAAGGACATGCGATTATATCCTGCCGACCGATTTCCATTCAGTAGCTCTGTAGTCGGTCGCGATGTACGATCTGGTTGGAAGAACGAGGACGAGGAATCCTGAGGTCGTTCTTGGCGAGTCGAGTTCGGAAGATAGCGATTGAGAGCATCACCGCTATTGGTTCGGCCTCCATAAAATGAAGAAGTACCAGATCTTCTGTCCGAGTCCATGCTAAGGGAGTACCAAGGAGTGCAAGTTGGACAAGCAAGGTAACTGTGTTGCCACTAGAAATAACGACGGTAAGTGGTGAGGCCAGTAATGTGGCTGAGATGGTCGGAGATACAAATAGAAGTGGCGGCGACGAATCACCTTCACGTGGACTAACGTGCGTCTATGTTGTTTTTGAATTTCCACCATCCCTATAATCGTATATTTATTTGCAGCCCTTTAGAGCTGTCTGGCAAACGCGGCCCACTTGTAAACATCAAGCTCTTTTGTTTAACGCGCGACTGTTTACAGATCCTACAAGAAATATCATGGATCGGAGGCTTCCTTCTTCTCTTACGTCTAGTGGCTATTCTTCGGTGCAGCGACGCTCTGGTGGGCTTGATAAGAGCTCTAAGCTACTCCCAAGTTCCCCTGAGGTGCTTCATTCATCCTCATGCGTGACCACCGCGCGGAACCCACAGCGTCGACCAACACATCTATCACCTGTAGCCCAAACACTCACCGCTCACGTTGAAGCTACAGGCGCTGCCGATGATAACCCAGTCGTCCATCCAATACATTATACTGTTCCAACATCCCCATCATATCTCAGTCGATCAAGAGAGTTATGCGGTGAACCCAATTCACGTGCGAAAAATCTACCTGTGCAAGGAAGTCCTCGCCCTGACGGCAATAATGGCATCTTCATCGATGTCCCTCTTACACCTCGCCAAGGCCGCCAAACATCGGATGATTCGCCAGACTGCTCTGTATCACGCCTACCTACTTCTGACCAACCAAAGCAGAAATCTTCGTTCTCGCTTACTAAGCTGATTCCAAGGCATGGCAGACCGAAGGGATCCCGGCCCTCATCGACCCTGCAGCCACGTTACTCGTCAGCAAACTCTAAACCTCAAAGAGACAACAGTTTCTCGGAGAATTCAAGTTCATCCCGTCCTTTCTTCATCTCTTCTTCAAGCGGGAACTATACACAGAAGTGGCCCAAACCAAGACTGAACCCAAGGGCCATCGGAGGCCTTGTCGCAGCCGTAGAGGATAGTGAAGGCATTGGAATGGAGACCATCGACAGGTGGACAATGCACAAGTGGATATTGCTGATGTCTACCATCTTAGTATTCGCATACTCGTTCGCGGGACTGGTATGCGCAATATTGACATGGTTCAGAGGTCTGTGATACCTTGTTACCTTGTTCGCAATACTACCGAAACTTACTAATTTTCCATTAGGATGGGAGCACGCGGATGTCATGCATGTTGCAGATAGTGACATTCTTACACTTATAACGGTTACGACATCTATCCTTATATTTACTTCTCTCGTTGGCATGTCTGGTACACTGCTCAACTCGAGAATTTTCTTGGCTATATACTGTCTCCTACTCTGGGCCGCCTTCATTTCTCTTGCGGCCGTTGGATACACTTCCTATAGACGGTCTGCTTTTTCACTGGATCGGAAGCTCAATCTCGCCTGGAGTCAATGGTACAATCCCACTAGCCGGTTAATAGTTCAAGACTCGTTACGGTGCTGCGGATACTATAACGCATTACACGAAGCGACCTTCAGCAAAAGATGCTTTCCACGAACAACACTGCCCGGATGCAAAAGCAAACTATACCAATTTGAGCGAGAAAACCTGGTCATGATTTGGTCGGCTGTGCTTGCTTTAGTGCCCATACATATAACCGTCATATTCGCGTCACTCCTGTGCTCCAATCATGTCAGCAAGACATTCGGGAAAGGGATCACGCCGAGGCAGTACAGACTAGACGCAGAAGACGTCAAGTTCGATGCAGAAGATCTGTTCTCCAAGTTCAAGGATGTTGGAATAATCAGCAGACCAGCCCTGTCTAGGCCTTCATCGAACGCGATTTTCCGAGAGGACAAGGCAGAAGTGAGGCCTCTGATATCCACAGCCGAGTAATGGTATTGTTGGCGAGAGAAAGCTATGTCTCGAATTTATGTAACGCAGGAATAGAGAACTGAATCTCACGGTCTTCAGAGCTCAAAAACTTGAAGATGCGAATGTTTGCACAAGCGGGAAGACAGCTTTGCTTGACTTGAACAAATGGGCGTGGTTTAGACGCCATTTGATTAGAGAATAAAGGCGCTTTAAGCAGAACCATGACACGAAATACATTTCAGTGAGCTGGATCGGTTCGGTTGGATGTCAGGTGAGGCCCTTTTGTACGTACGTCATTCAGGGACGCCGTGTTGTCAAAGACAACACCTTGAGAAAACACCTCTTCGTCCGATATACGCGGAACCAAGGCACTAAAGGGTTCTGGGTGACGAATGCGACGCCGATGCTAGTGTGGGCAGTCACATCCTTAGTTGGTTAGAACAATATATATCCACTGGTAGAATCCAGCCCTTTTTAAGCCTGTCTGCTCCAGGAGCGAAAGACAAGCGATTAAGGATTAATGGATTGATCTCTGCAGCGGTAACAATAGCGCATATATGACACTGAATTGGCTCCACGGCTTTTCTCGTGCCGCAGAAAGAGTTTCAGGCGGAGAATAGGTGCATTATTATCAATTGACATAGACAGGCGCACTGGCACGGGCATCATAGTAAAAGCGTGGCTAGCACTTGAATGCAAACTATGAATCAGAGCACACAGCCTTTTTCTGTTGCGCGTTCGTTGTAAACTGTGTGGTCCACGAGACGCAGAGAAGGTTTACCACCCTACCAAATGACCATCCCCACAGAACATAACAACGGTAGCCGGCCTTCTGCCACCTGCCCGGGAGAACCGGCGGCCGAAAAACATAGATTTTCCTCTACAAATACTTACGAGCTTGCACCGACGTTGGTTATCAAGCTTCAAGATCCGTTAACTACAGTGCACCCACTGAGCGGCCTCGTGGAGTGTTTACCTAAAAAATGCAGAGACAATGATCAACGTTGTGAGATAAAGGGTGGCATACTATCTGCGCGTAATCAATTGTCGTCACGCTTACTTTGAGATACGATATAGGCGGACCCTTATGTATTTGGTTGTAAACGCGACGTCGTGGCGAAAACATATTACAGAGAGTGGGCTGAGCACCCGAACTTCCGAAGCGGGAGGGTCTCATCATCATCATCACCACTCAGGCCTCAGGGGTCGGAGTCGGTCGGACCGGGCACGTTGAGGGTACCGCCACGACTGGGCATCTGAAATTCTGCTGAGTGGCAGGATGAGTCTTCAATACGTTTCACGATCTGCAGCAACTAGAGTCAACGCCACAACACATAGCATACTATTAGCGGATTGCTGAAGACGGGTTCCGGTTAAGTAATTTGTTAACCGACCCGAGTAACAATAGCCGGGTCGAACGAACAACGACAACGGAAGCAAAAATCAATTCGCTGACTTTCATTTTTTCTACTTCTACATTGTCTATAGATCCCGCCATCGGATTGAACTTGGATCCCTCCATAGGCCTCTGGGTATCGTATATACGTAGCGTGGCGGGCTCTAATACTACTACTACATATCTTGCAACTGCTACCACTAGTACGGAGGCGGCTCGGCGGTAAGTCTTGTCTGCGTCACTGCGTGAATCGGCACTGCCGCCGACTCGGAAGGTATGGCGGCGTGAGGGGGGTGTGGGGAAACAGGTATGAATGAGTCCTGGTAGCGGGGTAGCGTGTCGACGGATTTGTTTGTCGTCGTTTCAGTCGTCTGAATCGCCTCGTGCCTCTCCGCACGTAGAGCGGGGCAGCCTGAGAGTGTGCGTAGAGGGTGCTCGCCCACAGTCGTCCCTAGTCCTGCTATAGCATGGTCTGAGTTAGACAGGTCCGTTTGCTATATGAAGAAGGCGGTCGCTAAACGCCACACTCACCGCCCTGACTTCTTCCCGTCCCAAAAGGCAGCTCTCGACGATGTCCGCTCTCTCGTCCTCTGGTTCCGGTACGTTGTAGCATAGGATATATTCTATCCCATGCTAAAAAAGTGCCCACAAGCACCGCAAGGCATGCTATCACAATGCATCGGTCAGTGAGTCTCAGTGTCTCCAAGGTTTTATCGAGACTCGCAAAGTCCTAAGATGATTCCTATTATGGTCTGCACCGTTACGGTGGTGGTGGGGGTGACATTTGAATCAGACATGGTTTGAGTCATCAAATGGAGAACGAGTCTGAGGGGAAAGCGAAGGTAGTGGGGGGAGGCGAAATTGATTGCTGCGCCTCTTATTTGTATGGACGGGGAGGGCGATGCTGCTGATAAATACAGAAAGCAATTTCGCCCCGGGGTCTGTCACGACATGAATAACAGTGCAAAACTCGCTTAGATATGTTTTTGACGTTCCGCGGATATTCTCTCAACTACTCAACGTCCGACGATCAACAACTACAGAGATCATTTGAAACAGATGTCATCTTAAGATCTGCAATGGGAATATTCATCCATCTTTGCCCAGACCGATCTACGTGAATTGTATGCTGGCGTATCCAGTAGGCTGAAGTTAAATACGATTGCTCAAATATTCGGAAACCTTGTAGAGAATACACATGTCCGTTACTTGTGACCACGAGAAATTTGTTCCCAGAGCTGGACTCGATCGATAAGTGCGGCCGTGTTTTGAGGATCAAAGACCGGTGCTTCGGCACCGTGAGTCGACCTGCGCCATACGAGTTCATCTATATGAATGACAAATTCGAGGGCCTTCCGTATTTCAAGTAGGGATTCCGGGCGGTGATTAAGAAACCATTCGGTTTGGGAATGTGCTCCAACGGACAAGGGGGGTTTGAAAAGGTTCAAAGCAGGTTCCAATGCCTAAACAAATCATAGAAATGAGCGTGTTGTACCAAATTTTTGCCCTTGTCACAAATTGTACGTACCCACAGCATTCGTTTCATATCATTGTCCGTCACGTTACCCTTGAACGTGTGAGACAAAGATGGCATGACATCCACCTTGAGATCCTTATGTCCGAAGTCAGTTCCAACATGGCCATCGCGATATGAAGGCTGGACGGATGGATCAGTACCGGATAATATTGTGCGCCATAGTTCTTCCCACAACCGACAGCATACGCACTTCAGAGTGACCAGATTCGGGCAAAGAGCTGTGCTGAAAATGCCCTTTATCACCCGAATGTCGTGAGATCTCGATATCAGGCTGTGAACAGGTCTTGCTCTCTATCGTCAATTCTGTCGTTTCTGTCAAATCAACCTGTTAGGATGAGTTGCTCATCTATACAGTCGTACAGATATGGGAACGTACGATCAACATCGCCTTGTCCATTCACTGGGTCTCCCGTCGGCTGATCGGCATACCTTTCGTGACCTGGACCCTCTTCTTCAGTGAACCTCGTGTTTATCTGCTGGTAGCTCGACCGGATCATGTCTAGATCCAGTTTGGCTCCCAACTCGTTCCTATCAACCCTGAAAATTTTATCTCCAGAGTCTCGCCGATAGTTGATCTTGATCCCATCCAAGGGCTCATCAATGCCGTCAGACGCAAGCAGATTTAGCAAGATCTCAAAGTCGTTCTGATCGCTCGAGGACGGGGTACTCTGCATGTTGAACGCATGAACAAGAAAAACATTGCTCAAATGGGAAAGGAACTTTGAGCGAATTTGCATTTATTTGTATTGTGGCGCGGAAGCTAAGAATTAGTACTCGATCAAAAAGAAACTGGCCAATATTGTAAATTCATGTGCTGAAGGTCAAAGTGACCTCTCGTATCATCAACCGAACACTTCGATCTGCTGGCCATTCGAACCGAACCTGTTCGAATGTATCGGCCAACGTCATATTCCCTGATGTTTCATCTTCAGTTCACCAGAAGTAACATTATTTCAAATGGACTTGCCTGCGTTTCCCACATTGAACCCGAGCGTTTTAAATGGTTCAGAACCGCTGTTTCCTTGGCTGGGCGGAGCGCCCGGTTTGAAAAAACTCGATAAACTCGTGCCCACTTTCCACACAAGCACCACACTCTCATCTAGAGAAACTGTCACCAATCTTCTACCGTCCGGCGAGAAACTACAGGCAGCCAATTTTTTCTTGTGTCCTTCGAGCACATAGAGTCGAGTCGCAGTCTTGAGGTCGAACATTATGATTGCGCCCTCCGTGGTTCCAACTGCAAGACGCTGGCTAGCCATATGGAAGTCGACCGTTGGGAATCTGCAAAATAAAATCAACCCATGTCCAGTGTTCGGCGCATTCTGCTCACTTCTGAACTACCTGTCCCAAAATCTCAGTCGCTGCGTCTAAAGTCACTTCTCGACTGTTGGAGGAGCTCGGGTCAAGAGACTTGACAACAGCCTCGACAAGTCGAGCGAGGTTTGGGTAGACAACCAACGGTTTCTGTATGCTCGTGAATATACACTCAAGCCAAAAGGTTTTGCACCTACCTTGCGAATCAGAAATGCAACCACTTGCATTATGGACTTTCTATGTTGCACACTGCTCGAATGCATAATGTCCATGGATAGTGTCGTCATGAAGAGTGGTGTATGACTGGAAGCAATCCTGAGTATCGCAGACCTGGCATGCGACCCAACATTCAACGTAGAGATGCCCTCCTTTTTGACAGAAGTTGACAGAGAAAAGAGTGCTCTTAGCATCTCCATGACGTCCACATATTGCTGCCAGATGTCGAAACCACGGGCACAAAGATCAATGGCCAATACTCTGTACAGTGACTGTTCGTCATGGAGGTACATAGCAATGGACTTGGAAATATCGGTGAGAGAGCTGTGGGAACGTGAGTAAGGACAAGGCACCACAGTATCTATCTGACCTGAGAGACAGTAATGAGTACTTTGTCACAGCAACTGATCCACAGATAAAAATGGCGGTCGCTGCGCTGATAGACTCTTTTTCAGCGTCTGGTTGTAAACAAGGGACTGGAGGAGATTGAAAATCAGCTAACGAAGGCTGGGGTTACATTATAGACGCACGGTAGTGTTGCCAGCGTTCTGCGAGTAAAGTACTCTCCTCATCTGTCATGCGTGCAATACCAGCATCAAAGAGAATCCGAGCAGGTCCTCGAAATTCGTCTGAATAATGTAGCGGTCAACGATACGTACATCATCTACTGGAGAGTTCGCACCTGAGAATTGAAACCAAGACCTTGCTAAATAAGGGAGGCTAGGACTCTGATAGGAACTTCCAACGACTTGAGCGAGAGAGGTTGCATAGAAGGTAATGACGGTGTTTACGTCCGCTGATAGCTCTACGTTTGGATAAGCATAAATCCGTTCAACACTAGAAGGCTTGAATGAATTTACCTGGATCTCCTGATAGTACTTGGAGACACGCGATGATGCCCAAAGCTCGCAAAGCCGAAAGTTCTGAAGACGCATTCCAAGCACCATCCGCACTTTCACTCAAATGAAAGCAAGTACTGTTAAAACTGCACTCCCCCATTGAGTATGATGTTCCTAGTCGGGGAAAATGACGGACCTCTGGTACCCGACTGACGCGATAGAAGCTGGAATACGAAGTTTCTCCCGACAAATCTCATCGATCCCTTCATGAAGACTCGGTGTTAATAGCATCGATAAAATTAAACGTAGACGGTCTAAGTCATTTGGAGCTAATTTTGTCCCCTCTTGGCCAATGAATGGGCGCAAGGACTTCAAGAGGACCTCGACATCAAGCAAAAACATGCAGGCTGCCAATGACCATACAAGCTAAGTCGCATAGCTAAAGATTGAGATTAATATCGTGCTTACCAGAATCAAAAGTTTGGCGTGTAGTCGAAAGAGGTGAAATAGCTGATGAGGATGTTGATGACTCCACCGCCGACCTATTTTTGTACCTTCAACAACAGCTGGCAGATATCGCACGAAACATACCACGATGTCCATCCACCTTGCTCTAGCAATTCTTGGGCTTTATCGACTGTCATAGATCTCCAGAATTCGCCGGTTTTTACATCCCACAATCGGGCATGGCCATTGTCGTACGCCAAAAGTAAGTTGTCTGCTCCTATGCAAACCCGGTTCAGGGGACTCGTAGAGGCCGGAATGAGATACAAGCTGCACATAACAATGTCTATCGGAACAATGCTATAGCAAACAGCAGGAGTAAAACTCACAACTGTAAACTGTCTATGCCAACGACTGCAATAGTCCCGTCCTGAGCGACACAAAGTGCTGAGCCTTTCAATTTACCAATCTGTTCATCTTTGAATTGTATGACATGAGCTAAAGGTGTGATAAACAGCGTCCATCTGGCATATAGTTGCAGGGACCTGTGTCGTAGTTTGTTAACAGAGGTAAACAAGAACAGTAAGCTTCCGCGTACCGAGATGACCAGAAAGCCAAAGAACCATCATCTGCGCCACCAGCAAAGATAATCTCCTTGGTTCTGTCGTTCTCTACAAGACGCAACGTTGTGATGCATCCGTTCAGCGGAATGTTTGAAACATCCAGGGACGACGAGAAGATCTTTCCCGTAGATAAATTGTACAAAGAAGTTCTTCGTAACCTTCCATCGCCTGCATATAAAGTGAAGCCATGTGCATTGACAGGAAAAGTATTAGACGCGTACTGCAACCTAAAACGACAGAATCCATTCCTTCAGTCAATAGCACAGACACGCGTGGTCCGCTGTTCACATTAAGTGTATTTGCGGCCCACATTATGTGCACGTTTGACGATGCGGGTGGTTCTAGAGACTCAGTTCCGCTCGATAGCGTGAATTCCAAGGATCTTGAATCTGGATTAACTTGTTGGGTAGAAATCATATCGCCAGCCGGTGTTAGACACGAAGCTTCTGGGTGAGAGGAGATAGTGGTCGAGCGCATACAAGTAAGTCTTCACAAATAAGTCAATAAGCAACCACAGATATTGAGCTATAACTCACCGCATATTAGATGTCGTGTTAGTGTCATCGACTGTGGCATCGTTGTTAGCATCGACGCTGACGAGCACATAAACATCAAATCTATCCTATAAACTTTATTAATATTTCTTTGAAGTGTGCGTATGACAATTATTACCGAGAATTGGACAACAAAGGAATGATAGTCTATCCAGCACACGTCGCGAACATTAACAAGAAGAGTGCGCAGTTGTTCGCAAACCATACCACCTTTATGCCCAAGCAGCTACCAAAAGTTTTGGAGGACATCTTCAGATTCAAGTCAATCAGCTCACCAATAGATGATCATCCGACCAGATCAGCATCCGAACAACTTGTTCGTCGTGAGCTGCCCATATACGTATACCTAACATTTGTTCGGGGAGTGGAATTTCGATCTCGCACTGGTCGCCCATTTCTATTCTGCCTACCTTGTCTCCATCCTCGACGATAGGCGTATGCTCGTTAGAGAAAGATGCCAAAGCTTTGAATGGGTTCGGTAAACCGATGTTGCCGCTCTCCGATGTCCGTCGTTTAGTGGGTCGTGAGGTGGTATGGGAAACGAGATGAACCTCCTGGGTGACAAGACGTCCAGAAGGGTCGACACGTAAAAGCGTCAAGGAGTCTGATATATGATGTCACCATTCGCTTAACACCGACCATGATAAAACAAACCCTTTCTGTCTTTGTACAAGGAGATGCCTTCGACGCAGCCTTCCACACACCACTCGCCTACTTTCTCCAGTGTTGAGTCATTTAGATCCCCCACAGTCAGCAGATAAAAAACAAGGCGTATTTTATCCTGCGGATCGCTGTCCAACGACAGTCCCCGTGATGGTCGTAGATCAGAAGTAGCACAAGCCATGATTATCACCGCCTAAACGGCCCAAGCGTTTTAGTACGTGACCAAATTCTTGAAAAAGGTTATACTTCTCCGATTTCTTCGACATGGACACTGCTCCAAAACCAGGCGGTGTGCAATGGACCAAGACTTATAGTTCCTGCTGGCGGAATGAGGGATCGCCCGTCACCGTTGCTGGTTGCAATCCAAGATCCGTCAGAAAGAGTGAAGACCGAGACGTCTCTGTAAATTTCAAATAAGGTTCTGACGATTATACAGAAAAGCAAAAGAATAACCCCTGTTCTTGTAAACATACTGCATATTTGTCTCCTTTCACAAGACGGAACTGCACAACACCACGCGCGGGCCCGCTTCTTGGAGGAAATACGTGACACTTTAGCGACAACGAGTAGGGATGGTTCAACTCAAGTCGGTTATTAGCGGGAAGTAGCGTCGGTGAGGATGGCGTTGAAGGCGTCCTTGATTTTGTAAAGGGAGATATTGATCTTGTGAAGAGGTGCGATCTGCCATCATCTTTACGCCTTGAACTACTTCCCGGAGTTGAATAAGGCAAAGGTGAACCGAGTTTGTCAGCTGTGACCCCTTTTCCAAGGGTTTGTAGCATTCCTTCTATTGCCGCCTTTTCCTTAACTACTCCTCGACCTTTCAACATGTCTTTCAGCTTTTCTGGTTCATCATCGAAATCCACATAGTTCTTCGGTGCTTGAACCTGTTCCCTGGATAAACCGGACACGACCCGGGATCGAGAGACGTGAAAAGGTGTTGCTGTTGATTTGAGTGATGATGGAGAGCTTGATCGCGAAGAAGCTAGTGCAAGTCTTGAGTTGTTTAGTGAACTAGATGGTCTGGACGAATCAACAAAGTCGACATTCAGTCTAACACCGCCAAGGAGATTGTATCTTGAATTAAGTGCGCCATGGAAGATATACAAAGTACCGTCTTCACTTCCCATGATTACACCGCAAGCAGGGTGCCCTTTCCTTGTTTCCAGATCCTCCGAATCGCTATCATTTTGCGGTGCAAATCCCCAAGATAAAAGGCAAACGGGCTTAGTCCTTATGCAGGCCGTTGTTACGGTATTAGAAACGTTGTTCCAAGAATTCTTCGTGTCAACCAGTCCGTCTTCCGGAACGAGGCCAACTGGAACAGTAAAATGGCGTGAATTCATGAACTGTACATCACCTGTGATACTATGTTTAGTTGACAATATGCGATGGCAAGACTATGGAAAAGACGGACCCGAGCCTTGTGTGCGTCGAAAATCGAAACCGGGATGTGCTAACTGGTGCCGATTCAGTAGATGGGGATTCAAAGGGTAGTTGGATTCGTCAATTGCGTTTAGTTCCAGGTTACTCTCTATGAAGATGGTTTGGTTTTAGAATATGGTCGTCGTCGATGAGATATAAGTAGTAGTAATACGTTTGTATGCGGCGATGCAGCTGGCCGACAACGTAGAAAATTAGTATAGTAGCCCTCACTCAGACTACAGAGTTCTACGGGGGTCTATGGTGAAACTGGTAGCCAATGTACTAGTCTCCCACATCAGCTACTACCATAGCATCTTGTAGGCGACTTATCCCATTGAATAGAATAAATATCATAGCCAACATCTACTACTGTCGCGCAGATCCTCGAAATCCCAAGTTGTCGTTGCCCTCTATGTACATGAAAAACCGGTTTTGCCTGTAGTAAACTAGCTCTAGGCAACTCGTAAGTACTCTAGGATCAAATTGTCTGCGTGGATAAAGATTTGATAATCTATTAGACGGTAGGCCCGCCTCTTTTTTTCTTTCGTGATGAATCCCAGATCGTATTCGTACTTCCTGCGCTTTGTATCCCTCAGTTTGCATGTTGATTCTTATTATCAGTGAACATTTAATTCTCGAATCTGTGAATAAAACTGGCTGAATGGATTTGAGAAAACGGTACATGTTCACAAGGTTGGAGACTTGGCATGCAGTCAAAATACTACAAGAAGATGCTTGCTTTCACTAATACGCAACGTACACAGACAACTATTTCTGAGAACTATTTCTGGAACACCAACAACATGCTAAGCAAGGAAACGTCAAGGACAATGTTAAAAACAAATTCCAGCAGTTCCAGCTTACCACACGGGGAAGAACTTCAATCTGTTAGAAGGTAAGTCAGTATAGCGAAATGTATGGTGAAAGGTATTTGGAGGCTCACCGATGTACTAGAGACTTCTTCGATCTATCTGTTGACATTCATTCCAGCAGATCCACCATCTTTTGATCGCGACAGGGACAGAGTTAGAGTAAACTTGATTGACCGAAGATATGATAGCACTCACCGACGTTCTGGCTGCTGGAGCTTTCGTTGCTGGTGTCACTGGCGTTTGAGTTGTCAGACATTTTTAAGTGCAAGTTAGAAGTGCGAGGTTTAGACGAGTGAGATGGGACGCAGTTGGGAACTTGGGGTGAATCCTGTTTGCTCACCGAGTTTATAAAGGCGGGTGTGTTGGCGCTTCTTTCAATCGAGGGTCGTTCGAACCTCATGTTGTACAGTCGGTCCAGTGATATTATACACGTTCGTACCTCATGTTGTTGCCTGCAAGTTTTGGCGATGGATTGCGATAAGAAAATGAATGAACTAGCACTAGCATCCATTTAACAATACGTAACCGTACGGTACTAGTTATCGCCGGTAGTCACCTGGTTGGATATTCTCGTAATCGACAAAACAATCCTGCGTGCCAGTCTTCGTGAGCGTCCCTGTGACTGCAACAGGCCGAAGAGCTACTAGTGACGGACGCGGTGCCGTCTGAAGGACTTGTACATCTATATTGTGTGTGGTACGTCAAGTCCCTCCCTCATACTTCGACACGATGAGAATCGTTTCCACCTTTTCCCGAGTAATATACGCTGAGGAAACCAATACACAAAAAACTAAGAACAGCCAGCTGACCTTGCCTTTTCCTTCAATAATGATGTGTGGATGATAAGCTGACCAGTGAAATTTTTCTTGCAGTGATACCTCGAGGCTTCATCCAACAACTTCTATACGTAAATGCGAACGTACTTTCATTCCATGGCTTTCACAGGGTCAAATACAATGACACGACCGAATATTATACGTCCAGCCTGGAGATGTTCTGATCATGTTCTGCATTTCCAAATGGATGGGCCATGGAGTCTTTGGATTTGACCTCTTATGAAATTTGGATGTATATAAAACAAGTTTGAATGCAAAACGACACCATTCACCAGTCCTCGTTGTACGGCTTACTTTCCACTTTCCATCCTATTGTCTACAGTTGCAATTTGATATCCACCCCCCTCCATCGTACCCGTATCTGTAGGATCATCCTGACGATAAGAGCTGTTAGAACGCGAGACGGTTCTGTCCAACGACCGCGCCGTCTGACAAAAAAAATAGATCTAGAGTCCGGATATTAAAAAGGAACGCTAATTTGACAGATGCCTCACCTTGAGTATTCATGCAATGTTCATGACATCGACATCGTTCCATCCTCGTTCATCATGACATCCCCAGCAGTACCATCCTCCCCCATCGCATCCGTGCTCTTCTGCACAAAATGATCCAGAAGCGTGGCTTCTTGAGATTGATCCTGTCCTTGCTCTCGTCTTCTCGGCTTCTCTCGAGTAGCCGTACTTCCATCTAAATTACCCAGAATATCTGTACACCTGCATAAGACACCAATATTCGTCCAAATCAAATAATAACACATCCATACTGCTAAGAAACGCGAATTCATCCGCCTTCCGCACAACAGTGCCTAGTAAAACAGC
This sequence comes from Sarcodon aspratus, assembly GCA_003313825.1. Taxonomy (NCBI): domain Eukaryota; kingdom Fungi; phylum Basidiomycota; class Agaricomycetes; order Thelephorales; family Thelephoraceae; genus Sarcodon; species Sarcodon aspratus. The sequence goes on from QLOR01000422.1 coordinate 62,147, forward strand.
TCAAGATCAACTCGTCAAAATGAAACTACATAAGCCAGCAATACGCACTTATATCCCGTTGCTGCACCACTGCTCGTTTCTCCCTCGCAGCAACTTGCTGACTAGCTAAGCTCAGCCGCTTGATGAACTCTTCGGTAGCGAGTGAAATCAAAAACGTTGCTTCCTTTGCTACCATCGGAAGCTCCTGTCAACAGCCAGTCTGTTGCATGAACACAGCGACTAACAGCTTTTCGCGTTCCACAGACCTTGTCAGCTTTCATTATCTTCTGTACTCGCGATAGAGGCAAAAGTGATTTGCCAGGTTCTCGAGCTAACGGCGCTTTTATATCCTTTTTGCTTGTCGACATCTGTAGTGTGGAGCCGATAACTGAAGCAGGAGGACCGAGTATACCACCTTGATGTGTGTCCCAATATTCAGACCTCCGAGATCTTGACTCGACGCGTCTCTGATGGGCACCAAGATTATACCAAATCGCGTGTCACGTGCGTTAAGAAATACTAACGTCCACAAATCATGATGAAGGCATACACGAGCATACAAAAATGTAGGTTAAAACGAATGGTACGACAACAATACTACAACAAAGACCCTCTTATAATCGGAAGAACACCTCCCACTGGAGTTGCGACCGGAGAACATGGCAAGCGTGCCTTGAAATCAAAACAATTCTCTATCCTCACAACACCTTCAGGAGGTGGAAGAACGGACTCCAGATGTTGCGATAACAAGTGAACAGAAAGCTTGCTTCGCACCACCGACTGGGGGTGAAGGTAAGTTTTATATGCTTCATAAACTTCCTTCTGTGTTAACACTCGGATTACTTCAGTATCCCGTTCGTCTATATTTTGTTGAGCACTCGTCATAGAACTGAGAATCCTCCTACGCACCTTGCAAGAAATCGTAATATCCTGTTTGCATCTGAGTCCAAAAGTCAGACGATTCTTCTGCAATACTTTTGTACTTCTCGAGTTTCTTCGCAATCAGTCCCTCTTTTTGATATGCGAAAGTATCGCTGGTCATTTCTTCCAGCAGCGACCCAAAAGATATCAGGAAATCCTCAATCCGTTCCTCAAGAAATGTCGGGTCTTTCAAGCTTTGGATGCGGACACGTAGACCCATAGACCCTATCGACGAATATCCATAAGTCGACACAATATAACTACGGATTTGATCAGATATGAGACAGCATGAGATAATATGAAAGCGCACCCTAATTGCTGCTTTGTCCTCAGTTCGGAAAAAGCAGGTTCTTTGATTATGTGGCTCAACAAACTCAATTGAGCCCGGAGTCTTCGATTCGAGACATCTCCAAAGTGATAGTAAGCAACTGTCGAAGAATTGAGCTCTTCTATATCGCGAACTGTTCTTTGGTACACAAAGTTCGCTCCTGGATACTGAGTGAGTACAAATGCTTGGTCATTGCCTCAGTGCGCTTGCCTTCAGGCAGAATCAGTGATCGATAAAAGGGTCGCTCTGCAGGCAATAGCGGCTTGCACGCCAATCGATTCTCAGTCAGTTTCAACATCGCGAGAGCGTCCTAGTCGAATATAATATAACAGAAAAGCCAAACTGACAAATGCGACAACATACCTTCTCATCAAAGTTTCCTGTGACCAACATTTCGATACGCAGCCTGGACAAAAACATCTCCTTATGTTGCCGCATGTCATCAAGTGTAATAGCTGTTCCAGTCAATAGTGAGTGACGGCGTGCTGGGTCAACACAAGACGTACATCCCAACTCTGCAAGTTTATCTTCTGGGGTCCATCGCACGGCAATTACCAGATATCCCGCGTAATAATCGCTAAGCTCTATGGGTTTCTTCATCGAGAAGTTTTCGTATCTGCGCCTCATCTGTAGATTGTTCAACCACAAAATATTCCGCCCGCAGGAAAGGTTGCACAGATACCTCTTCAATGTATACATCCAAGCGATCCTGAGAAATAACCAAATTCCGCACTTCGCGAATCACAGTGTCCAAAAGCACAGGAAGTTTGTCGTTGTATCCAGAGATATAAATGTCGAAGCCTTCGAAATTGAATGAGCACGAAACTGACAATCCTGCGAGTTGGGCGTCATAAGTAGCTTCCGACAAACTATCCTCTAAGAGGTCGACAAATAAACTACGATGGAAGGTTAAAGCGATGCAAAATCTACTTGATGAAGATACACACTTGGTTAAGACTGAATGTCGAGGAGTGGCGTATGCGAAAGCTCTAAAAATTCAAATAAAGAGAAGTAAGACATCAATAGCACGGAATCCTTACATACGTTTTCAATCTAATACGAACCACGCCTTTAGGAATCCAGAACTGATCGTCTTTCTTATGCCACAGAGCAGACAACTTCGAGTTGAATAAACATGTCGGAGACTTCGCAGGCTAGGGGACCGTCGCTGTAAGGACCAGTCACACAGGCGGCACTGTCTTCCTCACCTGTGATATCTCTCTCTTATCAACATGCAGATTAGTTGGGATGAACTGGTTCTGTCGGGGTAAGAATAGCCAACTATTTGTATTCGGTTCCTTGGCCTTTAACATAAATCACACGCTATTAACGTCACGTCAGTGAAAAAAGGGTGAACTCACCTTTTCGACGAAGGAAGCTTCAAATTTCTTGATAAAATATCGCGTCCCATACCACTTCTCTGTTTCCCATTGTACATTATCGCCTACTATGTCATCCCTATGTTGTTTGGCTATAATCATGAGCCTTGCTCGTTCAGGAGTCAAGCAATCCAGAACTTCCTTGACAGACTCTTCATCCCATTCTCGATAGAGTGCATCGCTATTCAGCAACCATTGGACAGGTGCAGGTGCAGCTAGTCGCGCAGAACACCATATAGCATATGTGTGGGGTTGAGCTTTGTCTTTATTACGGAATTTGATCTCTGACATCCGTTTCATTTGGTCGAAATGATAAGCCTGGAGGGGAAAGGAGGATCTGAGGATAGATATATAGTTGAAGATCGTTAAGACTACTTCTTGATGATGACCTGTACATTCAATGTAGTTCGTCAACCTAAACCGAGGCTATCAATTGTGGTGACTCACAGTAGCCTGCGGAAGTCAGTTTGCTGAAAATATTGAACAGCTGGACACCCCGATTCCATGTTTGAGGACCGGCAGATATATCAAGGACCCATCCTTTCTTCTTCAAATATGCCAACGCACTTCCGTGACCTTCATGTCCAATGAAGTGAGCAAGATAGTATGCGGGCCTTGCGCGGAAGTTGGGAGCCTGATATGGGATCGGGAAGGAAAGATCCAAAGCATAGTAGTCCTTCACTGCTTCTACGAAGACGGTACACTTTATCAAGGTTAGTGACTGTTGTGATATCAAGCATTCAGAGATAACGTACGGATTGGGTTCCTTCCGTCCATGGGTAATTGTCGACCCTAGGCCGAGGCTCTACGCCGAGATTTGGAATTGGTGAAAATTGACGTACAGTTAGTTCAGTTAGCTCATCTAGGGACTCTGTATGCGAACAAGTTAGCCAGATTCATGGTGGTCGAAATTGATTTTAAATACCTTTTCCTAGTATCGCCAAAGTCATACGACCAGCGCAGTATTCATGTTGCGTCCATTCTATCATTCTTCTTCTAGTTTCTCTTCCGACAGGACCCCCGTCATCAGTCTTTTCATCCTCGTCGTTGGGAATCCAACCTTCATCTTCGGCCTTCTTCCTGGCTGCTTCCGTAAGACTGGCGTAATTCCCAGTGCCAAATTTCGACCAGGGGTGTGGCGAACACAACCCCTTGAATAATTGAAATACCCTGCGATCGTCATCTTGTAAGTTCCTTTTGTTCTCTGAATCTACGGCATGGATTTCTCGAGCCGTGACGGACGGCGTGAAGAGAGGAGAATGTAAACATGCACCAAGGCGACAGATTGCTTCTGTTAAGCGCGAGGGTGCAATGGAAAACCAATACTTAGTCATCGATGGCCCTGTACTTGCATTCCGACTACCACCGTTTGACGTTATGAACTGTAAAAACGATATATGGGTTAGAGCTTGAAAAATGAAAAAAAAAAAGGACAATACTTGCCGATATGAAATCGTTGGGGGAAGGAAAGAGTTTCGATCCCTGTTAAACGAAGATTGTACAAGCTAAATGCGTATCAATGGGAATAACGCGCCTTACCTTTGTAACCATATGTTCACAAAAATGAGCTAATCCTGGAATATCAGCCTTCAAGTGAAGAATATAAATTAACCAAAGCCGCTTTCAAACAGTAAACACACCGTACAGGATCATGCAGGTGACCAACTTGAATGGACAGACAAGCTGCGGATTTGTCGGCATCGCGGTCGTGGATAAGAACAGCTCGAAGGCTATTGCCCAGTTCTATAATTCGATACTCTCGTCCATCAAGCTCTGGTTTTTCAATGGTTCCTTGAAATGTTTTGAAGCCAGGATGCGAGGTTGTTTCATGCGTCGCTTTCCATGCAGCGGTATCTTCATCGAAGGGCTCGATAGCAGACATTGATATAGTAAACGGACGGGTATCGACTTGCCCCGACTAATAGCAGGCTAAAGCAACAAGCAGAATTAGTAGGCCTTTCTGCCAAGAAATTGCCAGGTGCAAGTAAAGAGCCCGTTGTTTTGGACTATAACACAAAGGAGTACAGCTTAGTAGGCCCCTGATGGACGAGTCAGAGTTCAAGGTGGTGGTTAAGAATAAGTGACCATGTTGAGCTCAAATCCTAGTAGAAGTTGTCGGTTGGTACTACTAGTACATGGTAGCACTGCCACTACTAGTAGTACCACAGTAGTGACCGGGCCGCCGCCCATCCGACCGATTCGGAGTCGTCCTTCGATAGTAGTACAAGATCCAACCCCCCTCAACATCGACCCGTGCGGCGAAGAACACCATAACGGACGCCCAGCTGTTCTGGTCATGTTCTTCACATTCGAGGGACAGCATTCCCTTCATCCTCAGGTTGATGATGGGCCGGCATACAATAACGGTAAAGAATTGGACGTCTCAGCTTTTGTGACGAGTTCAATGTATAGTAATCTACAGCGGCGGCGCCTCCTCCATAACAGCTGTGCGGAGAGTACGTACCTCCATTTGACATGCGATATTTAATTACATTGAACATTTGCAGACTCTAATAACGTGGATATTGACCCTTCGTTGCCTGAAAGACTGAGCCCAGCTTTTCCAGCTCGAAAGTCTGATGGTGACATTCCAAAGTCTGTAGAGTGTCTCACGCAAGCGCAGTAAATCCAAACAACATACCACGGATCCAGGCGAGAAAGCCCTGTCCAAGAAAGGCTCCGATTGGGTGAGTAAGTTGAACTATTTCGTTGGTCAAGGGCTTGAGATTTGTGAGGTCCTCGCCTGCTATGGCCACTGAGCCCAAGCCAAGCCCGAACATCAGTAGAAACGGTATGAACATGCAGGTTGTCAGGCTGATCGCTGCATAGCCTCATATAGGTTCCCAGATGATATTTAGGCAGAACATAGAAATTGGAACAAATTCCAAGAGTCGCCATCCCTGTTCAGTGTTCATTAATGCATTCTCCAAGCCCAAAGTTCTTGGTAATCGTAAGTAACAAACAGTTCGATTTAGAACGTTCTATTGGGAATTGTGCTTTCATTCTACATTGTTCGCATTAGAATCTGTTGAAATGTAAACTAAGCCCAGATATAAGAAAATTGAATAATACGTGTAGGGTTTACAGTTACTTTGACACTTGAGTAGCTTTCCGTGTTGTTTTCACGCGAGTCGACGAAATGGTCCTTGTCGTCATCAACGACTGAAAGGGCATTTCTTGTCCGTTGCTAAAAATCATTCCTGATCAAGGCACAGCAGCTCTTTAGACGGATGAATTAAAGAAGAGCGGTTTCAAATTATATTACCGAGTAATAATAATATAATCTATGGGCGAGCGTCATACACATCGTAGAAGTTCAAAGGGAAGGATCCGCATCCTCAAATTCGTCTATCTTACTGCGATTCGCAGCTGCAGTAGCTGCATTTAGGAGAAGCAGTAGTCCTGTGGCTTCGTCCTTGAAGAAGTCTTCTAGTACTAGAGGTCGCAGTTTGAAACCCTGGACAAGCGCAAGTTAGTCTAGTAAGATAGCAAAAGCGTCCTTGGACAAACCTCAGAATGCATCTTTGTTAACTTATCGTGATCACCTTCCGTATTCTTGATGCGCTCTCGCACAGGTACCATTGCGGCGTTTCGACATAGTTCCTTCAAATCTGAGCCTGACAAGCCCTCAGTGCGCTCCGCTAGCACTTCAAGAGGAAAATCTGGCTTGAGTGGCGTCTCCTTCAACATCTAGTTTGAATTAGCAATCAGCGGTGAGAATAAACACCAATTCCAATCTTACAAGGTCAAGAATTTTCTTTCGTTGCTGGTGATCCGGAAGAGAAATAGCAAAGCGTTTTGGCATACGACGAAGGATGGCAGAATCTATGTCGGACGGCCGATTCGTCGCCCCTAGAACCACGATGCGATCTGAACTTGAAAGGAGACCGTCCCAGAGACTATAACAATACTCCAGGTCCGACATAGACAGAGAGGAATCAACACAAACTCACGTCATGAACTCGGCCTTCATCATTGCAGTGGCTTCATGATCACCTTTACTCCTTTCCCTCAAGAAAGAGTCGATCTCGTCGATGAATATGATGCACGGTTGGGTCTTGCGTGCCAAACCAAATAACCCGGCTACTAGTTTATTCGATTCGCCGAACCATTTGTTAGTCAAAACAGAGACCGCTACGTTAATAAAAGTTGCGCCGGATTCTTTCGCAAGAGCCTTGGCCAGCATTGTCTTGCCACATCCGGGAGGCCCAAATAGAAGAACGCCTTTCGGTGCACCGGCAAGCAAAGAAGAGTTGTTGAACAGGTTAGGGTAGAGGAGAGGGTATATCACGGATTCTCGTAACGAGGAAATGATATTGTCCAGTCCACCAATATCTACAGTTGGTCAATTTCGAGCTCTGACAAGTGTAGCATACTCGTACCAGAAAATTGTACATGGATGTCGTCCGGGTGAATAACTTCGGAAGCTATGACTCCTGGTAGCAAATCTTGAGATTACACAAGACGAGGGGAACTAAGACGATGCGCACTCTCGTGTTCGTTCAATTTGAGGTTTCCGTGTCCCATCTTCTTCAAAGCGGCCAGGCTTTTCGCACTAACTTCCTTCTTCTCTCCCCCAGCTACGTTATCCAGAACATACTGAAGGAGTGGTTAGCCTTATGTGAAGACCTAGAGACACATACATGAAATAACTTACTTTAACTGCAAGATATACGGCTGCCTTGCATCTATAGTTAGAGTCTTGATAGCGGTTGAGACACAACAAAAACGCACTTGAGAAGCCACGAGGAAGGCGACTACATATTTGAATGAGATTGGATGTAAGAAAGGAAGGTGGTCAAACAACTGCTCACCGTCGAGTAATAATCGCCTAGAACCTTCGGGTGCCATAGCGAAAGTGCGTCTTGGGTTATTAGACGGGGCTCGGGAGCATCTGTTTTCACCGTAGTAAAGTTCCGTATCCGAGTCCGACCGTGACGTCGTCCTACCCTGTGTAACTGAATTGTGACACGTTGTTTTCCCACAGCCAACTCCACATAAGGAAGTAAATAAAAGGTAAATAATATATTTAGCTCTTATACTGTACATACATGGTCTAGCAATTAAGGATCCAGCACAGCAAAGCTCGCAGAAATCACAAAGTATGTCGGAATGAGCAAAATGGCAACTTTTGCAAGAGATAAAGCATACTGTAGCGTTGAACAAATTTAAATGTACCACTGGCAGCACGAGACGTTTGATTGGATACTCTGATCATAGATTAAATAGAGGCAATAGAGACGTTCGGTGACACTATTTGCCCTCTTACCAATATATATACGTCTTGGGCGTCGGAATTATCGTTTAAGAAGTGTGCCAGTCGTTTTACGATCCGGGTCTGGGAAATTTCTTGATGATCATCGTGACTCCGAGTCGTACTACTCGCTCGCGTATACAGTTTTCATCTCTCCTACTTCCTGATATCTCTGGAAGGTCTGACATCCTTGCTGGCCACTTATCTTCTTGAAACACGAAAGCTTTGGTACTCTAGAAGAAGACATCCGTCGTATTTTCATAAAGCAATTGTTGTCGAAATATCAATGGCTCAGTGCTCGCACCCCGGCCGCGGATCAGACCAGGCAACGCGGCGTATCCGAGCCTGCTCTGCTCTGTTTAGGAATGAACGAGACGGACGTTGACAACGAGCAAGAGATCGCCGCGTACCTCTCCGATATCCTCTTCTGCGTCGAAATCTCGAGCAATGGCATTTGCAGTGATTGTTGGAAACGAGTGATATTGCTCGTCTCCTATTTCGCGCAATTCAAATTACTGGATCTTAATTCCCTGGTGAGTCTCTTGAATGGCTCGATTACGTCGAAGACAACTCATCCCTGCAAGGATCTTACTGTATGTCATGGACTTTGTATCAGGTCTGAATACACATCATATACTAACTCAAGACTGTACTGGGCTTGTGTACCGTCACGACCATGAAAAAAGGCGACGACAATATCAAGAACTCCTCGGGTACGATAGACGATAGAAGCAAGAGGCACAGAAGACAAGAAACCACCGCCGGGTGTTTCTCTTCCACGAATGTACTCCTGGATAAAATTGTCCCGCCTGGATAAAGATTCGATAATCTATTAGACGGTAGCCCCGAGGCCCGCCTCTTCTACTCTCATCACAGAGTCGTGGATGATAAATCCCGGATCGTATTCGTACTTCCTGCGCTTTGTACCCCTAAGTTTGCATGTTGATTCTTATTATCAGTGAACTTTCAATTCTCGAATCCGTGAATAAAACTGGCTGAATGGATTTGAGGACGCGGTACTTGTTCACAAGGTTGGAGATTTGGAATGCAATCAAAATATCACGAGAAGATGCAACCATTCACTAATACGCAACGTACACAACAACTAATTCTGAGAACTAATCTGGAACACCAACATGCTGAGCAAGGAAATGTCAAGGACGATACTACAAACAAATTTCGGCAGTTCCAGCTCACCACACGGGGAAGAACTTCAATCTGTTAGAAGGTAAGTCAGTATAGCGAAATGTATGGTAAAGGGTAATTGGAGGCTCACCGATGTACTAGAAACTTCTTCGATCTATCTGCTGACGTTCATTCCAGCAGATCCACCATCTTTTAATCGCGACCGGGACAGAGTTAGAGTAAACTTGATTGATCGAGGATATGATAGCACTCACCGACGTTCTGGCTGCTGGAGCTGTTATTGTTAGAACCGACGTTGCTGGTGTTAGTGGTGTTTCCAGAGCCCTTGTTTATGTTGGTGTTGCTGTTGCTGCTGGTGTTTTCATCACGACCGACATATTTGGAATCGGTGTTACTAGAAGATTTGTTGTTTGAGTTTTGAGACATTTTTGAGTGCGAGGTAGAAGTGCGAGGTTTAGACGATTGGGATGGGATGCAGTTGGGATAAATGCTGTTTGCTCACCGAGTTTATAAGGGCGGGTGTGTTGGCGCTTCTTTCAGTCGAGGGTCGTACTTACCTAACGAGTATCACCTCGAATTTCTGGCCAAGACCGTCGTTAGACCGGATACGAGGGTTCCTAGTGGCAGTTGTTCTCTTCAACAACTCGCTTGCACACCGAACGAACTGAACAACCACAATGATTCTCATCAATAAGGCGACTGTGAACGTCTGTCATTTTGCGGTCGGTCGAATCTCGAACGGAAGAGGCCGTGATGACGCAGACTGGTAGCTATCAGTCGCTTGGGCCACCTACTAATCGGCACCTCTTTGAGACAATGGTATTTCCTTGTATTATGTATTAGTTTCCACATAGGTCGGCACAATATTCGAGACATTGGGGTACCATTTGAAGAGCGAACAAGTTGAGACGAGCCAAAACCTGCAATATCTATTTCTTTGCCATATCCTTAACCTCCTTGCGCGGTTTCAAAGGAGCACTTGTAGATGATTTTAGATAATTAAAGCGCCGAAATTAACGAAGCTTATCCGCTTTCGCTGAGATTTGATCAGCATCATACATAACCCGTTTATACTTGATGCCTCTACACGAGGATAGACAAACCGGTGGCGATGAAATTCGTGTATGTGCGTCTGAAACTAGTGAGAATCCTTGACCGAGTTTAGATCTTGAACTTGAAATTGGGGTATAGAAGATTGTACTGCACCTTTATGGAAGCTCATCAAATACATGTCAGTCCTAGTCAGCATGCGACCTTCGTGACCCTGAGTCTCGTTCGGAGGCTAACACTACATACTATCATATATGTTAAACGGCGCATGAACGTCCATTCCAACCTCCCTCTTAACTAGCATCATTATGTAGTTTCCACGTAGGTTGGCAGTGGGCACATGGCCGGCATCAAATCGGTGATGGCGTGACATACTACCGCACCGTTACAAGTTCAAGGAAGCGGCCAAAGCCCCAAAAAGACATACTGCCAAGTCAGCGCTCAGCATGCGACCTTCGCGACCCTGAATCTCGTTCAGTGGCCAACACTACATACTATCGGTATCATATACGTTAAACAGCGAGCGAACGTCCATTCCAACCTCCCTCTTAACTAGTAGCATTTAGGCATCTGCAACGCGATTCATGTCTAGTAATATATTGCAATACATAAGAAGCGAAGCTGAGACAAGGTATACTGAGGAAAGATACAACATTTTAGCTGTGTTTCCTATAAATATCTGGAAATAATATTATCATAACATGATGCAAGGAAACCGTGACAACATTGTCTCAACTCGAAAGAGGTGCCGATCTAGGTGGCCAAAGCGACTGATAGCTACCAGTCTGCGTCATCACGGCCTCTTCCGTTCGAGATTCGACCGACCGCAAAATGACAGACGTTCACAGTCGCCTTATTGATGAGAATCATTGTGGTTGTTCAGTTCGTTCGGTGTGCAAGCGAGTTGTTGAAGAGAACAACTGCCACTAGGAACCCTCGTATCCGGTCTAACGACGGTCTTGGCCAGAAATTCGAGGTGATACTCGTTAGGTAAGTACGACCCTCGACTGAAAGAAGCGCCAACACACCCGCCCTTATAAACTCGGTGAGCAAACAGCATTTATCCCAACTGCATCCCATCCCAATCGTCTAAACCTCGCACTTCTACCTCGCACTCAAAAATGTCTCAAAACTCAAACAACACATTGTCTAGTAATACCCAATCCGACTATGTCGGTCGTGATGA
>QLOR01000429.1:0-11894 GCA_003313825.1 Sarcodon aspratus
CGCCTCCGGCTCCTCCTCCGCGGCCTTCCGTTTGCCCGCCACCTTCTTCTTCCTCTTGCCCCCTTCCGCTGCAGCGGCTCTCGCAGCCTCTTCCTCTGCTGCCTTCGCAGCCTTGGCAGCCTCCACCGCTCTGACCTCCGCCTCGGCCTGCGCAGCCCTCCTCGCGGCCTCCTCAGCCTTCCGTTGGGCTTCCTCCGCCGCCCTCTTCCGCGCCTCCTCCTCCGCCTGACGCCGCGCCTTCTCCTCCTTCTCCAGCCGGCGCCACTCCTGCTTAGCAGCAAGCTTCGCCCTCATATCCTGGGCAGCGGCCTCCACGGCACGCTCGACTTCAGAGGGTGTTGGGGACGGTGAGCGCGACGATGACATGTTTAAATGGTGTTGAGGGCGGGGGGGGGGCGTGAGTAAATTGTTGGAAGGGCGGAAGAGAGGTGGAATACGGAACCAAATAATCAGACCGGTATTTGTACCCGGGCATCCGCAGTTTGCCGGTGGTCACACCCTATTGTTCCAGTCACAGTGGCGCCTCGTGGGCTCGGCACTAAGAGGGAAGCACTGTCAGAGTCCGTTCCGTTTCCTATCGGAATTCCCTTTGGACTTCCTTTATGACTTCACTCTTAATTCTCTTCAAGTTCTTTCGGACTTCCTTTCGGACTCCTTTCTGATCTTCTTCACATTCTATCATTCTACCTTCAGTTCATCAATCACTCGTCTAGTTCCCTTCCCGCTCTTTGATATCATCACTCCGCTTATTCGTTTGTTATCTCCTCGGAACTCCATTATCCATGTGCTACCATTCTAGCCGTTCCACAGGGTTTCCGCTTTACCGCTGTTCCGCACTTTGATATTGTTTCATGATTACCTTTTGATTATTACTACCCCTCGGGTTTCCAGTATATAAGCCGTAGCTTTGCATTGTATTCTGCAGTTCGAATATTGACTAAGATTCACTTTCCCTCGTTCCCCTCTAAGTCTCTCTCTACGTCTTGATTCTCCTCGGAGTTCCATTCTTGATTCCCTGTCTTGAAGTCGGAACACTGAGCGTGGCGAAGGGCGCAACTTCTTACAAGTTGAAGCCGAGTTCCGTTTGTCCCCCTTGGAATTCCACCGGACTTCCCTAGTCGGTAAGTCGGGTCTTGACACCGTGGCAACACTAACACCGTTGACCATGGTGTCACGCCCATGCTCTTCGTGTCAGCCTGGTAACCGGATGTGTCATATTGGACAGGATAACATTTAGATGACCCATATCGATGCTGGACTGTGAACCGCCAGATATTGAAGATGCATCCGGACTCCGAAGATAGAGGAGGGGTTTCCGTCCCAGAGCTTGCCGAAATACAGGTGCTCGACCATGAGCGAGCAACAGGTCCTGGATGAAGGGAAGAAGCCTCGAGAGCTTCGGCACAGACCCATCAGAGACAATCGATCTAACAATGCAATTTTCACTCACTGAACGAAGCTAAATCCTCACCTTCGGCGATGAGGCAACTTGCTTCTAGACTCTGCCTCTCTAAAACGCCTTTGCGAGCTTTGATCATACCCTCACCCCTGAACTTGGAAGACGTGGTAGAGACGATTGAAGGCTTCACTGTGACGTGTGCCTTGTTTGGTGAAATCTCCTCTTCAATGGACACATGTTTGTCCATGGGTGCGTTCAGCCTCTTCTTTCCAACTTTAACACATGGAGAATGTTGAATCATGGATCCGATTGACTTCCGATGGACATGACCACTGCCCAGCATCTGTAGCAAATTTCAGAACAGGGAAGGGCATAAAAGCGAAAAGCACTTACAGAAATCATCATGTCATCTTCTTTGTGAGGACTATGATTGTTGTTTATACTGATGATAGAGATGGGACGGAAACGACGACCTTGGTTTCTTCGGGCTGGTTGCAGGTTGTCCAAGAAGACCGAATCAGAAGACGTTGAGGTTTTGTCGCCAGTGTTATCAAACAAGGAATCCGCCCGGTAAGCGACGCCCTGGTGTCCATGATTGAACCACACGATGTCGGGTTATTCAACTTAGCATCCATACTTTGAGTCAGAGAAGCCGAGATAGCAGTAAGAGGCATACCATGATCAAATACTGAATCCAACATCTTATTTCCCAACCCAGGACGTCCAAATCTCATTGGAGAATAGTCACTCATGATTGAATCAAGAGAAGGATCGTTACGACTATGTCTCGCCCAACTCGCTCTTCCTACATTTACACCGTGCATAGCGTAGGAATACGCAATAGAACTTACACTAGTGCTTGAATCATTTCGTCGATGTGTTCCGTGGCTGCGGTTGTCAAGCTGACTGCCGGAGCGTTGGCTGTTACAGAAACCATAGAATCGTGAACACGATGGCATGCCCCTTTGAATTGGTCCCATCATTGACGGTTGTGACCTGAAATAGAAGCTCGACGCGTCGCTGTCCACATGAGTTCGGGGCCCTGTAGGAATGAAAGAGAACGTATCATCCACGGACATAGACATAAACATATTGTCCAACGTTGGTCGACTAGAATGCACATAACCGAAAGGATCTACGTTTCTGTGGTCAATGACAGATCCATAAGATGATACGGAGGCAATTCTGAGGACAGAATCGTGTTTGTTGTGATGTCTAGAGGGTTCGGCACCCGGAGGAGGGTAAAAGGCCAGTCTAAGGCGGCGAAAGCTGACCACCACCAAACTTGAAACTGACATTCAGCTGCCCATCCGTCTTGAGCTGTTTGAAGAAACACTCTTTTGTCGTTGAATCGATTCTTCTTCCAGGTTCATCGAGTTCCGCGAAATGTTCAAACGGCTACAATATCCTTTGCTGTCGGAAATGGGGCTATCGTGAGAAACTTGCGCTTCAACAAGAGAATCGTTCTCTGTCACTGTTGCCATCGTTGAACTGGACGAGTCTTGCGCAGTTCCGAGAGGAAGACTAGGAGCTAGAGGGACCAAAAATTGGCGATTCAGGTCCTTAGCATCCAAGAAGTCATACTTCAAGTCAACCCTTGCCGGTGTCCTGAACGCATTCTCCAACTGCTCCACAAAACTTCTTCTGTCCGAGGCGCCTGATTCATTAAGTTTCTTGAGCTCTCCGGTAAAGTCAAAAGATTTCTTTGTGTCATCATCGTCAGATGAACCTTCAACATCAGCGTTATTAGCATCTTCGTCATACAATTGTGCACGGAAAATGGGCTGAGGTTCTTCGTCGTGTTCTGGAGATTGTTGAACAGTCCTGACGGTATCGCTCGTCATTTCTGGTAAAGGCGCTTCAGGCAGTAAGCCTGTGGAAGAACCTAAAACCTCATGAATTAATGGCAGATCATATGTTCAAGAGGGACACACGCACCTGGCTGCCTATAAGAGAGTGTTTCCTCGACTTCTTCACCATTTATACTAGTACTGGACAAGAGAATTTGTAGTTCATCTGGAATATCTGAATCGGGATCCTCAGGGTCGATATCCAGCTCAACAGCGCTTCCCATCGTACCGGCCATACCCAAGCCTTTCTTCACTTCGGGGGCAATTGCCAATTGGCATTCCAACAAGTTTGTTGCTGACAAGCGATGATTTTGTTCTCAAATGTCGTAGCTCAGTCTTGAATACAGGCAAGGGTGTGGGACTGTGAGTCAAACTATTATCTTCTTCACCAATGGACCGTTTCCTAACTGACGAAACCTTTGACGGCCTATCTCCGAATGTTGAGGAAGATGGAACTAAAGGCTCCTGATTGTGGCCAACCGGGGTGCTCGTTTTTGGTGACAAGGAAAAAGCAAAACCATTTGGTGTGAGTAGTTCTGAGCTGTCTGACACTGTACTCGTCCGTTTCGGCTTTGGAGGCCGCAAAGGATGGAAGACAGCCGGGGGATCTGCTGCATGGAGGGGGCTGTGATGTGTTCGTCACTTTGTCCATAGGACCCCATGCTACAGTATCCAATCCTAAGCGGGATTTCTTCTTCTTGATCAGTACAATCTCCTCAAGATCAGGATCGTCCGTATGATCGACATAGATTTCGTAACCACTTCTGCCTGCAGAAGCCGTCCCTACAACGCGTCTAACAACGTCAGAAAAGTTGTTCTGAGATCGGTCGTTGCTCTTGACTGCTCCTAGTAACCCAAGCTTTGATTTCTTGGGAACAAGTTTCTTGCATCTGGCTGCATTGTCGACATCCGTGCGAGGTGCAAGTGGAGAAGACACAAATGAGGTATCAAATGTGTTATGTATGGAGATGCTAGCTTCGGAGGAGGTTCCTGCGGCTGAGGGAGTTGCATTTATGAGTCGAATAGTTGGAAGTGGTGGTTGTTCTGCAACGGCGGATGCTGGTAGAGCACGTGTCGACGAGATTGAAGGTGCGATTGTGAGTGATAGAAGTGTACTGTGCATGTTATTGTTTTGACTGGCAAGAAGTCGGTCGCTGTGCCTGCCTCGAAACTACTTCCTGACAGTCGGATTGTCCTCTCCTTTGTGCCCTTGTAACCCAAGCTTTGGAGATGCTAGCTTCGGAGGAGGTTCCTACTGTTCTATGAAAATTGCATGTCGATTTCGAGTCAGAGAGAGTTTGTGATTGAACGCTTCGTTACTGCCTTGTATCGTGGTCATACATGGTGTGCTGAGGCCTTGTCTCTGAAACGAGAAAAGAAAAATAAGAATGCAGGCAATGAGACAACAGACCTTGCTTTGTTGATAGCAAACTTTGCAGACTGAGGACAGATTTGATCTTGGACCACTATCGAGCTACTGGCAAAGAGCGAGAACCCACAGAGAGATTTCAGGCAGAGGGACTAAAGGTGAATCATTGAATGTCACGGTGACGAGAATCTCACGCGCTTTCCAGACTCAATTCGGGCCAGACATAATAGAAAACTAAGGCAAACCTGCCGGCCAGAATATTATATTAGGGCTGAGAGAAACAAGACAACCAGATAACCTGACGTGAATATACGAAGCACAAAAACATGAAGTGAAGAGAAATTGGACGGCAATACTCGTTAGGATTTATTAGGTAGCTGGCGGTCTATGGATAATAGTAGGCTTTGTAAACTTGAAAAAAGAAACAAAACAAATGAAACAAAACAAAACAAAAAGAAAAGAAAAGAAAGAACGAGACAACCTGGGTGTGTCGAAGCTTATTGGTATCGTAGAGGCTGGTGCCTAACCTCGTGAAGTCTTTTTGCCTCGTTCCTTCGGATTTTCTCGCAGTCTTTGCAAGCATATTCTAAAATAAGTGATGCTGTTCCAGGACGAATTGCCGGATAGATCGCAATAAAGTCTTCCTTGGTCAATTTCTCCAGCTGGAAGATACGTTTGTACCCGTTTTCGTCAAGCACTGCTGCATACTGAGTGAAATTGTGTGCGTCGGCACCACGGGGTCCGTCATCCAGTTCCTGAAGCCAAGATGCCAGTCGAGGATAAATTGAGGGGTCATCGAGATCCATTGGATTAGAATGAGAAAGATCGTGCATGGTTGGAGACTGCATATAACCGTAACGACGTACTGTTCCTGGACTGCCGATTGCACTAGGCATACCGTGACCATAGTACGGCTTGTAGTATGGTTGTGGCACCATGAAAGGGTATTGCGTATGGGCAGGTCCGAGACCAGGAAATTGTTGTGTAGCTTGAGCTGGAGATTTGTCCGACGATGCAGCCAGTGGTTGACCAATATTGAGACTCGGAGCCATTGGTTGGTCAGGCTTCAAACTCGTTGTGGCGGCACGTCCTGGTGCGTCTGCAGTAAATCCTGGGATGCGAAGTTGATGAGGAGGTTTTTTGGTAGAATCGTGGCCTTGGGTCTGTCATTGAATAGATAAATCCAGTTAGCTACACATCACAACCGAACACAAATAAACGTTACCATTAGCATCCCCCACAGGCTCTTGTCTGCGTGCGTCAATTTATGATGATCTCCATTTGGGAGCACGACGCAAGACTGTCCATGGTGCTTATCACAACTATTATCTTGGTCGATGAGCTGGACCCACTGTGAGCTCCCTTTCATGCCCAAACCACCTTCCTTATCACTTCCATCTGTTCCACTGCCATCTGAGTTGACGTTGACCTAGCAGATAACAAACCACATTCCGTAAAATGAGTATGTTGAACTTGTCAGAGCGTAGCAAACTTACTTTTCTCTGTTTAGCTCTATTCCCCATGGCTCCCTTTTTAGTTCCTCCTTTAGAAGTCGCCTTGGCGTTACCAGTGTCAAGATCGACAATCTCGACCTTAAAGGGCTTAGCAGGTTTCGTTGTTCCTTTCTTTGCCTTTGCCTTGGCAGCTGCGTATCCAGCCAAACCATCCCGAGCGGCAGCAATCATTTCGATGAAGCTCACGGCATCAGAAAGACGGTTCGGAGGTTGATTTTGTGGATCGGAGGAAAAGCGGTAAGCTAAGTTGAGGTCGGTTGGGTGGACAAGTAGCTTTTTGGAGAGTGTAAATTGAAAATTCAGCCATGTGATATTCGATGCAATGGTGAAGTTATCCATCGCTCCCTCTCGTGAATATCTAATTGGCACTTGGATAACCTCTGCAGAAGTACACGCAATTAGAATCAATAATGTAACACGTTAGAAACCGTGGATATACCTTCAAATTCAGTCTCTTCGTCACTGTCAGATCCAGAGCTATACAGTTTGCTAGTATTTCTAGCTTCTCTTACCACATGATTGCTATCATACTCGTTGTCGGTATCAATTACCATAGCAGTGGGAGGATGTTGGGCTAACTGAGTCTGGGGGTGTGAGTGTCGTGCTTGAATCTCATGGTCCACCATCATCCTTTCGTTATGGTCATCTTCCAGTCCGAGCCATGCATCAAGGGCATTGAATTCAGTGAAGTCGGCTTCATCGTTGCTGGCCAATGGGGTGTCGGAGCCTACGGTAGTATCATCGATCACTTGCGACACTTCTTTCCGAGTCTTTCGACGTCGACGGATCACCTGCTCTGGAATTGGAGGAGCCTGAAGCTAGCGTCACCGGCAGGGCAATTGATGACTGAGAGGATGGAGCTGTGCTATTAGACTTTACCGCAGACGGCTTCCGGCGAGTCAGAGCTTTTGGAGGTAATGCCTGAGCCGGGCTTAGAGAAATGGACCCAGCCTTTGCTGACTTCATAGCACGGGTATTCTTCTTTGCACCTTTCCGCTCCTGTTCGCGTTTGTTGACCATGCTGGCAGTACCGAGGCAAAAGTTGCTAGTGTAGACAGAAATACATATGTGTTTTAGGTTTTCGGCAGAAGAATGTCAAACTCACATGGCGGCATCGTTCAAGCACACGGAACACATCCAACAATCATAGACTGCTGTATTGTTGTCACCTACATCGCTGTAGATAGTTACATATTGGAATTTTGTTGAGGTACAAAGCCAAAATAGCAAAAACTATGTGAGATTGATCAAACGACATATATGTGTCCTACAAGCTAACCTAAATGAATCACAATGAGCCGGCTGGTCTTGCGTCTCATGAGTGATCCTCTCATTGTATTCCAGCAATCCTGAGGCCAGCTGAAGCAGTGGTTTTATAAATAACGACAAAAACGACGGAAGAGTTAATAAAACCCAGAATACTTGCCTCACAAGCTAACGCAAGCAAATCGACACCATCTAACCAGCCTCGCACCTCATCCCTGACCCTCCCATCACAATCCAGCAGCCCAAAGGCCAGTCTGAGCTGCGATTCTTGCTTGGTGACCGAAAATGCACCCCATTGGGGTCGATTTTTGAAATGCAACATTTCGGTTCGAAATTGGTCTGGGCACATCGGGGTCGATTAGGAGAGTCGAACGCAAGTAGTTTCGTGTTAATCGGCCAAGAATTGAGTGTGATATGACTTGAATCTGAAGGGGTCGAAAACGCACGTTTTTTTGTTTCCACGTGTCGCGCATCCCTTTTTGGAAACAGCTGTAATTCGCACGTTATAAGAGAGCACCCTGTTTTAAATTACATAAAATTCATTGTAGATTAATATACAACCTAGCTACAGATGTTCTCTATATATTGGTTGACCAATGCCTCACGTTCCATCTCTTTGAGATCCTCATCCCAGTCCATATCTTCTGTAAAATGAAGACTATGTCCATTCCGTATCGAAAACTTGATTACTTGTAGTGCCTCCATCAGTTCTGGATTCATGCGATTTCGTCGTGGCGTTGTGGTGAGTTTGCCAGAAGAGAAAACTCTCTCACTGGATACGGAACTTGCTTGGATAGGAAGGATATCCATAGCAAGTGTGAATATTGTCGGAAATCGCAGCTTGTTGTCCTATGTAGAAGATAAGTAACATATCATATATATAGTGGCTACATACCTGCCAGTAAGTGATCGGGTCAATGTCGTAATTGGATATCTGCTCGTTGAAGTACTGCTCCACCTCATACTCAGGTGGTTGTGATTCAATTAATGAATGTGCTCGGTTGAGCTGTAGAATGTTCATGGCATGCATTCTTGCATTCTGTACGGCTGGCATTGGAATGCTCGGTGGTGGGGATGTCTCGGCAGCTGTGCTTGTCTCGTACTGATGAAGCTAATAACGAATAATGAGCTGATTATCCTATAACAAATGGAACAGCTTACATGCGTAATAAATAAATCCTTGGCATATGAAATGTTGCTCCTATCGTGAATTGCGTGCCAAGTCAGTTTTATATGCGGGTTGACAACTACGAAGATTAGATATACAATAAGACAAGAAAAATACCAGTACGTACGCATTGAAATAAGGCATGCATCGATGTTGTTGGCAATGTCTTGATAATCACAAAGCTTTTGAAGCCCTTTGGATATGACAGACGATTGATCTGGATGGGTCATTAGCTGTTCTTCCCATATAGCGATCAATGACCGAAATGCTCCAATTGTATAACATAGCGTAGGTGTTTTTTCGCCGGACAACAGTTGTTGGAATGCTCGCGGAATCTGAACAAATTAATTAGTATTATCACGTATATACTATTAGCTTGAACACACTAACCTCCAGGATTTTTTTTGCAGTCTCCAACGCAACCCAATCTCTATCACTAAGTTTGTGCCTCCGCAGCTCTGAAAAATCATCTGATCGAAGAAACACGTTGATGGCCTACAAATAAATCAATATAGGTTGATGATTCACTCTTAAATATACCTGGCGGAGAAGGATGGCTCTTTCAATCATTAGTAGCGTCGATGACCATCTTGTTTTACAATCACGAAGGAGTTGAAGGTCAGGCAAACCAAGGTGAGTCAACACTGATGAAAAATGCTTGCGGCGGAGGGATGACACCCTCATCTACAGAATAATTTTATTGTGAGGATGATTACATCAAATTCACTGACTTACACCACGGATCAGCTTTCGCAGCTTGCTGATTGGGTCATGACTGGGTTGGGTAAGATAATCCGTCTCATCAGTATCATCATCGTCATTACTAGAAGTTGTTAGCATTGAAACCGCATCTTGTGAGGCAAGATTGACGACATGCGCAAAACATCTGTGTCGTTGTCAGCCACATGAAGATCATAATGTAATTTAAATACCTCAACCGCCTTTGATCGGCCGGAAACTCTATATCACGTTCCCCTAGCATATCTTCTAATGAATTCATCATTGTCCCATTGTTGCCTGCATTATCTGCTGTTATCCAGCCCATCTGTATAAAATAGTGAATGTGTGAATCAAGGTGATTATACTGACTTAATTACCTTTTTTGCGATGCCAAGACGGTCAATAATACGCATAAAATACGTGGCGAGGCATTCTCCAGTATGGTGGCCTGGCACCATATGAAATCCGATCAAGTTGGCATGTAGACTGAGAATCGTTTTTGAACCTTGTGGCGTAACTTGAGGTTGTGCTTCTATCCAGTGGGCTGTGACTCCCATGTATGGTGTAATGTTTGGGTCTGTCCACAAATCAGTCGTGAATGATATTTTTCCAACCAAATTCTATAATAAGATTAATAAAACAGAACGTCAACGATATTCACGCACATACCTGGAAACGGCCCTTAAGCTGCTTGAGGTTCTCGCTGAAAGCCTGTAGAATGCGGTCATGTATTGTAGTACGACCAGGTATATCTGAATCCTGTAGGTCCTGGCGTAACAGTAAACAGAGCGATCGGAATCTGGATGATTCCACTATGTTGATACTCTGAATGATATTTATAAGTGAAATATAGCATTAAAAATGACAGACGCACCAAGTCATCTGCAATGATAAGCTCGATAATCGTATCCACAAATCTCTCCCTTGTAAAGGGCTGACGCCTTTTACTGCCCACCGCACCCTCCTCATAATCATCCTGTTAAGTGTGATTCTTTATCTCTACACTTAGTATACTATTTTACCTTACTTTATTTCGGTTTGTGTGACATGTCACGTCACATCTAAAGCGGAGATGAGAGTCTTCTTTCCTTAGTTTCTTACTCTCATCTCCAGGTATGTGTACCACATTATATACTCAATATACAGTTTCTTACTCTCATCTCCAGACCAATTGAGTCTTCCTCTTGGTCCTGAATATCTCATTTAACACATCCAGGGCTAACTTCGCTGCCTTGGATCTTGGTTTAAGGCCTTGCTGTGTGCACCTCGCAACCCATTCTTCCATATGGCAAGACATGAGATGCGCACGAAGTGTCCCTGTTGCTGTTTTCATACCAAATTCTTTGATGATATGGGTTGGATCATTTGTCTACAATTGTGTTAGCATATTATAACATCTGTTAGGTGAGTTGTGTACTTGCAAAAGGAGCAGGTTCGACGAGAATCTGTCGCATCATAAAAAGACCAAACATCATTTGCCTTATGACGTTTTTTGCTACCAACTGGGCCTGAGGTTCGCAAGTCGGAATCATCCTCTGATTCACCTAAGACGTCTGTTGTTTGTCCGGTTTCTGATTGTGTAGGGGCGAGTTCTTGTTTTGAAGACCGTGGAGATGTTACTGAGACTGATATAATATCTGATAGACCGTCATGGAAATCGAGGCGTTGGAATTGGACTCCTATAGAAGGGGGGTCGATTATTGTAAACTCATCGTAATGGCGGTTCCCTAAAGGTGTTGGTGTGAATAGGATTCTGTGGGCAACATTTATTGGATCCGTCAGCTTGTTTGATGGCTTTCTTTGACGTTGTGGCCTAATTGGTGTCTCGAGAGCGAGCTGTTGAGGTTCAGGGACTGCTATAATAGATAGTCAGTATCTTTAAATTAGTTAGAAAGATATTTGCATACAAATCCCTGGCATCTCAATGGTTTCTGGTGGTCCAGCATCTTCCAGTCTATTGTTGGTAAATTGTTGCAGGACTGGGGCTGCAATACTAGTTAATTAACTATGCAGATGAAACGACTTGTATACAAACCTTCAACAGGAAAGATGACTTCCATTGCACCATTATCAAGGCACACTTCCTTGGCCTTTCGTCCATTTTTTTTTGCGGCATGTTGAGTCTGTGGCATATTGATTTGATAGTGGGGAGTTGGTGTGAGCGCATTATTGGGGAGCTTAAATAGTCATA
The DNA here is from genome assembly GCA_003313825.1 of Sarcodon aspratus. Classification (NCBI taxonomy): domain Eukaryota; kingdom Fungi; phylum Basidiomycota; class Agaricomycetes; order Thelephorales; family Thelephoraceae; genus Sarcodon; species Sarcodon aspratus. The sequence goes on from QLOR01000429.1 coordinate 11,478, forward strand.
TTAGTTTCTTGAAGCGTCTGGATCGCATGACCAAATAGACTTATCCAATTGAATTGCACTTACATATTCTCAAGCAGTTGATGTTACTAATGCTCCGACATTGAGATGTTTGATCGCCTCTGCAGACGTGATATTCCGGCACGATCTAAGACAGTTGTTAGCATGTGCACCACATGTAAGGTTAAAAATCACGTACCAGTACTAACACGATGCAGCTGAAGCTATTATTTCGTAATTGTAGACACGCATAACACATAGCATGACTTCCTTACTCAAGTGAAAGGAACAAATGACGTTTTATAATTACCGAGATGCAAGATTCAAGTCATATGGCTAGTTGACAAGACAAACGCACATCTAGAAATCTTTTTTCAAGCCAACGGTTATATGATCATATATAGGTTATGTTTCCTGCGG